>CM043119.1:20935607-21219403 GCA_023701765.1 Hylyphantes graminicola
TTAGTACTACATTGTATACTTATAGTGGATACAAAATAAATTGGATTTTATTTATTCACTTTAGCAGAAAAAGATCCAATTCCTAATTTATATACAGTGGACATCAGTCTTTTTTGTACCAAGGTAAATATTTATGTGGGTTGCTTCCGTATACGTTTTTTTAAGTGCTAATAAAATGCGTTTCTTCATTGAAAAGACCGGGAAACTTCTATTATATTATATGACGTCATGATACTGCTTAATGGCATCGTAAAATTAATAGAAAAAAGCAAATCTTTGTTGCCAAACAAAGTATAGATACAATGTTATCTTAGGAAAATGTTACTTTTTATCTATCTTAGTTATTCAAAATACTTATAAGTCATGTGAGAAGAATGGACATTTGTCAAAGAGAGTATTCAATAACCTGATGTGAAAAATAATCTTTCACGAAGAATTTAACCAGACCTGGACTGCATCAGCACAACTGAACCACAACAGCCTGAACATGAACCACAACAGCCTGAACATCTTTAAAATTAACATTAAATTTAAAATACACGTCTTTTGAAGAATTAAATAATGTTTGTTTTAATTAAATTCAAATATGAAATGGTATGGTATGGTACAAATATATTCCAGCTTGTGTGCTTGTTCAGAGAACCGCTTTAAAAATATGAAATACATGGTACAGTCGTGGACAAAAAAAAGAGAACAGACCTCACTGTTTGGGCACCATTAGTCGGAGGTATAATTGTGATACGTCATTTTATCGGAAACAACGTTCTGAGTTGATTGGTCAACACAGAAATTTCTTAAGAGGTCGTCTTCATATTGAAATTAATACCAACTTTAAAATTTCCAATGGCAACATCCAAATTTTTTGTTATAGAAATGTTCAGAATCGTCAAAATACCCCAAATATCAATTTTCATTGCCAGATTCCTTATAGTCTAGGATTTATACAACTAAACGTATTTGACAAAAAATGGGGGACATCTCCATATATATTAATGTATTATTTATAGGTCCGCATTTTCCCAATATGGAATTTTGCCAAATTTTTTCCTTTCTGTGAATTTTTTGCTTGGGTAAAGGGTTTGGTTGCAAGATGAGTGAATTAACATCCCACTAGAGCTTCAGAAAGTATATTGGTTTCGGGCTAAGATATTTTAGACTACTACCAAGGAAGGAAACCATTTTTTTTTTACTTTTGTGAATATATTGATTTTATTTATATGTTGCTTTATGGAGAAGATTTGGTTGAATCAGTGCTATATGTAGTTTAAACAGTGGTCAAGTGACGCCAACATCTGAGCTGGCACTCAAAGCAACTAATGACTTCTTACGTGGGATCACGCCAGGACTTTGGACCATGACGTATTGAACTTGAATCAATTGGTGTAGTATGCTATTTATTCGTGGAGCAATTTTGGTCCAGCATGATTCGTTTATAGGACGACTAAGGCGAAAACAGAACCCTTAACGGTTTAATCTGTGGCATGACGCCTTAACTAATTTTGCCAAGACGGTCCCTGTTAGCGAAAAAATATGGATTAATATTAAAGATTTTTGAATAAGTATTGTAGAAGATTGTGTGTGTGATGATCAAGTTATGTATATATAGAGTTGTATAACGAGTTGAACTGTGGTTACTTTTTGATAATAACCGCGTTCAAGTAGTTTTTGACAAAAGATTTTTTTCTTTTGGGATTTGGATTGTATGGTATTAAAATGAGAATTGTGGTATGGTATGGTAACATTTATATTCCAGCTTGTGTGCTTGTTCAGAGAACCGCTTCTAAGCTTTCGTCAAGTGGGACAGACACAGAAAGAATTTTTACAGTCATTAAGAAATGAATAACACATAGACAAATAACAACATTTATTGACGGTCACAAACATCCATGCCTGACCGGGATTCGAACGCGACCCCAGCAGCTCCAAAGGCTAGAGTCCTAACGATTGAGCCACCGGGGCGGCAGAATTGAGGTAATTTATGTAAAGTTTTAATAATTTCCTGCTGTCTATTTCTATGCTTCATCCTTCATTTGCTTGATGCAGCCAAGTACCCCTAGCAATTTTGAACCCTGGTCAACTGACGAGATCGACACCTGAGCGGGACTTATATACTTGATTTTCACTCACTGACTGTGGTTCTAAAATACGACGTCCGTCGCCAATATCCCTCGTGTAGCTCTAGTGTGACGTTAATTCAAACCAAACCAAACTTGATTTTCAGTTTGGTTTGGGGACAAAATTGAAAGAACTTCGCAGTTAGGGTTACAAAGGGCTCTTGAAGGCTCTCCACGTAATTTTTAGCCATGGTAAAATGACGAGGCCGATATATGAGCGGGAACTCAACGCAATCTTTTTTTTTTGTGACAAAAACCATTATTCTATGCAGCTTAATGATAGGCTGTTTGTAGCAATCTTTCTGTTTTTAGCGTTTTTCACGTATAGATAGCCTACACCTAAATAAGCATCCAAAGCAACCATTAAGGGTGACATCGTACGCAGCGTTAGGACTTTGAAGGATATTTAACGTGCACTCCTTTACACGGGGGTATTATTCGTCGGACATTTTTGGCTGCACGGACCGTTTATAGGTCTTCAAATATTTTGGCGATGCCCGGACCCGAACCCGAGACCTTTCGCATGCTAGGCGAGTGCCTAACCGACTGGGCCCAGCAGCCCTCTCCTTGTAATTAGATTTTCTCGCCAAATATGTAGCAAATATCCCCAAAGTCTCTCGTTCTTTGCTTGAAAAACCGGCGAGATTATCGCCAATAAGAAATTAGTGAAACATTAATTATTTATTCGTAGAATTTGTTGTTAGTTGTTTTCCAACTGTTTAGACTAGGATTATATGAATAATTTAGTTTGTGACCAGGATTTTCGTTTGTCGGGAGTTGAGTTGCATGTTATAAAAGATTCTTGATTACATTTTTTCAAATAATTTTGTTGCTCATCCATTACCGGCCAAGTACGGATAATTATTTGCTGATTTTAAATATTTAATGTTGTTATAAAATTAAAAAGTCTCAAGTTTTATTGTAATATTATAATTATAAAATAATTTCAGTGTTAACTAATTTTTTTCCAGTAGGGAAAATTGAAAAGTTAGCGTTTCCCTGGTGTGTTGGGTTGTGTTGTGGTGACGCGGAGGGTGCCTTTGCAGGTTTTGTTCTCATTTAACCATCCTATATGTAGCTGCTTATGCTTTGAACTGCCTTTCTATCTTTCAGGTTTTCATTTTTTCCCCATTTAAAACGTTTACCATCAGTTTGTAATTTTATCGGCTTTTAATACACGAATTCAAACAAAATAAATAATTATAAAATAATTTCCCAATATATTATGGAAGATTTTATTTAGAATTGGATAATAATATATCGTTTGGTTTTTTTCACAATCTATGGCACAGGAGTCGCCGAGTTGACACCTCCACCAGACTCGGTTGCGATTACTCTGTGTAGATGAGTGTTCCAATAAATAGAGAACTTGAATAACAACTATCATTTAATAACATCAATAAAATAGCAAGTGTAAACAGAACTAATAATTAATTAAGCATAATAAAGAACAAATGCGGCTGCAGCGCTCGCCCGACGAGCGGTTTCGGAACGGCAGCGTTGCCGCAAAGAGAAAGAGTTCGCAAGGCAACAGTCCGTTTTTTGGACGATGTTGATCATCAAGTTGTAGCGCAATGCCACCACAATCGAAAGGAAATTAAGAGTTCCCTACAATTATTAGACATTGTTTTATTTGATTAACATTTATTAAAGACTTTTTGCTTTGAATTTAAAACACATAAACTTTTTGGGAAAATAACTTAACATGATGCAACAATAATATATCCGCAATCTGTTCAGTTCTTGATTCAATTTTACTCAATTCGACAACTTTATCTGCATTTTACTCTAATTTAATTTTAACTTAAAATTATTTGGGAAAATGTGTATGCAAAACCAATAATAACACCGTTCGACAAAAAAAGCAATTGTTTGTCCCGAAGCTACTATGGCGATTTTTTGCTCCTTTGGTGGTCCAATGATGGAGAAATGACATTTTTAGCCCAAGTTTAATAGGGGGATTCATCAGAGATCAAAAAACTGATTTTTAACGTTTTTTCATAAAAAACGCCTTTTTTGACGTTTTTTTTTTTTGGCTACAAACAACCTGCAACTGGTTCTTACCTCTGGGCCCATCGGTACTCACTTAACACCCATATAGAGGTAAGAACCAGTTGCAGGATGGCTTACAGGTTGTTTGTAGCCAAAAAAGTAACCACGCGAAAAAACATGAAATAACATCAAAAAATGGAAATCGCTAATTTAGACAGTTTTGGAGCGGTGTTTGAGTTCCAAAATGGCCCATCGGTACTCACTTAACACCAATATAGAGGTAAGAACCAGTTGCAGTTCGTTTGTAGCCAAAAAAACGTCAAAAAAGGCATTTTTTTAATGAAAAAACATTTAAAAAATCAGTTTTTTTTAAATCTCTGATGAATCCCCCTATTAAACTTGGGCTAAAAATGTCATTTCTCTATTATTGGCCCACCAAAGAAGCAAAAAATCGCCAAAGTAGCTTCGGGACAAACACTTGCTTTTTCTTTTCGAACTGTGTAATAATAATTACAGTAACAAATTAATTGAATGATTGAGGACTTTTCATCGAATAGTTTACACTCTTAATTTTGTTCTAAAAATCTTATCTTCTAGCAAGAAAGTATTTTTGAATACAAAAAAATTTTTAATACCAAAAAAACATTAGAATCTAAAGATTAATCTGGCGGTAATTTGTGACCTGAGAGCGACAATGCAGGAAGTAAAAAGTAGTTATAATCTTGTTTAGTTTATTATTAAAATATTTTGCTGATTAAATTTATTTGATCCTTGTCTTGTGTTAACTCATAAATAGTGGTAGTGCTTCGCATTGTCACGCCACAGTTCCGGGGAACGAGTCCCGGAGGACAAGCATGTTTTGGATCTAAGCACTGGGGGTTCCCCGTGAGGCTGGCCACCTTACCGGGAATATATGCCTGTCACCAGAGAGCACTTGGTCAAGAAAGCTGCAATGGGCATGGCAGGCATATTAACGGGCTGTTGCATCGAGAAGTTTATTAGTTAATTCATAAAAAAGTATATTACACTCTTGCAACATAACTGTATTTATTTTATGTTTTGCATCAAATGCATTCAATTACATTTTTTTTCTATACTTTGCATAACCTAACAACGTTATTTGGAAAAAGCACTATAATAAGAACGTATATATATAGAATAAATAGTACTGAGATTTCGTTTTCTCACTTAAGTCATAAAATTAGTCCTTTAACTACTTTTTTATCATGGATTACAAACATATTTTTTGTGTTTATTGTTTTTAAAAAATAAAATTTTATGTAAAATAGAACATTCTTTTCTCGAGTTTAATTTCCAGTTAATACTCGATACTTCACCTACTCTTTTACGTTATAACACTTATAAAACACAGTTGATACACGAATAACCTGTTATTAAATTTAAAACTTCTTTTTCAAGACTTTCCAAATCCATAGAAAAATTGATTTTTAATTTAATTTGCAGAAAAGAAAACTACTCATTATTTTTAATCACCAAACGATCGGTCCAATCTTGATTGTTGTCATTTCTCCACTTTTATACGGTCCCCTATTTCAAAATACACGCTTATTATCATCATAACTCAAAATGTTATGCTAGTAGAATTACGAAATTCGGTACTTTTCATTAACTTTTGACCCTGAATCCATTTCTGCAAAAATATTAATGGGTTTGTATTCAAATTTTTTCGAAAAAATTATGATTATTTTTTTAAAAATAATAAATATTTCTTAAATTATATAAACTATTTCAACTTTGTTTGGAAAGTTATAAAGTAACACACAAAAAAAATTTCGTCTGGCTACGTATATTATTAATGGAGATATGATCAAAAGTTGGGAAATCTCATTTAACATTATGATCCATAAATTTTCTGTAACCATATCTCAACAACTATGAGGAATTTTGCAACGAAAATTGATATTTGGGATATTTTGATGATTCTAAACATTTCTATACCAAAAAATTTGGGTGTTGCAATTGAAAATTTTAAAGTTGGTATTAATTTCAATATGAAGACGACCCCTTACGAGATTTTTGTGTTGACCAATCAACTCATGACGTTATTTCCGTTAAAATGACATTTCACAATTATGCCTCCGACAAACGGTGCCTAAACAGCGAAGTCTGTTCTCTTTTTTTTGTCCACGACTGTACAATAAAATACACTCTGAAACAATTTTAGCAAACAAATTTATCCTAAATTCTTCATACTTGCATTTTTTAAGATGTTTAAAAGTTTATGTTAACTATTTTGAACAAATAAAGTTTTGAAAAAATAGTTTTGTTCTAATTTATTCAAAAGTTATGATTTAAATTTTTTTCCCACACATTTTAGTTTTAAAAAAATTAAGATTTTTCCCACTGTGTTTTACCATTTCATTCTGGGTGCATAATGAATCGGTTTCACGAATTTTATATTTTTTGAATAAATAATAAAAAGTTGATATACTAAAAGGGTAATAAACGTACGCAAAGTAATCCCCTAATTGTTTTGAGCAGTGTATTTATATACAAAATTATTTCTGTTTGTGGCATCATGATGAATTTAATTGGACGGGACCACACTTTTCTATGCTCTACTCAAGAGATAGTTTTTAACGGACTTTAAGGACTTAAATAAGTGATTATAAACTAATCGAATTATCCTTAACAGAAATTTTGTTTTGGTTTTTATGTTTTATTAAAAAATCAATAGTTTAAAAATTTCTTAAAATAGCAAAAACACTTCTTCAGCAATTTACTGAAAATAACTTTAATCACTGCCATTTAGTAAAATATTTTAAAGCTCAAGAACTAAAGGTTTTTTGTTTCTATTAGCTAAGTATATGAGCTTAGTAACTAGTAATAGTGAAAATTACAACAATTTTATAACAGATGTTTATGACCAATGGAGGGCTTATTCAATGAAAAATGCCAACAACTGGACAGCATTCAACTAGAGTTGTCACAGTTTCCTTCAGTTGAAGGGTTTCTTTTTTCACACTTTTTTTGAAATGTGATTTTCTTTTCTAGTTTTGTAGTATATGCAGCTTTTTTGTGTGGAGATGCTTCGTTTCCACTTCGTTCTTTTTTCAAGCTTCATTTCTTTCTTCTTCTTCTTTTATATATCCTTCCATGTATTGCTTTTATCCTCGAGAATGACAAGTTTTCTCTCTTTGAATTTCAAGTTTTGACTATTCTGCGCTTGTCATCCTGAAAGGATTGTAAATATTTTGTAGCACATAGGAAGAAATATAGAGAAATGTTGTACTTTAAGGTAGGCGAGTACCCAAAATTCTAAAATTTTTACTATTACTTTAATCTTTTCCAAATTTGGCAAAGTGATTTCAAATATAATGAACAATGCTTTTTGGGCAATTTTTTTATTTAAATGTAATTGATTTATTTTAGACGGTGTTTTTCAACTAAATAAAGGGGTTTACGCTAACACTTCTAGCATAAAAAATTTTACATTAATTTACCTGAATTTTTTTACAGATGCTATCTCAATATATATCTGTGCCATGAACCTCTAACATCTGGTGTAAATAAACAAGTTTTTTTTAAATGTCTAAGTGCAAGTTAATCGAAAAAAAATTCCTTTTTTGCGGTTAATTTTTAAAATTTTTCTTAATAACTTCTTTTCTTGTAATTTGTATGTAACTCTAGAAGGTCATTGCATGCATCAGTTCAAAACGAAGAATTTAACACATAATTAATGTGTATAGGATGAAAATTCAATGTGGTAGACTTGTTAGCGTAAACCTCTTTTTTTTAATAGAAAAACACCGTTTAAAATAAATAAATTATATTTAAATAAAAAAAATGCCTGAATAGTATTATTCATTATATTTGAAATCGCTATGCCAAACTTGGAAAAGATTAAAGTAATAGTAAAAATTTTAGAATTTTGGGTATTCGCCTACCTTAAGCTCATTTCCACAAGCAACGGTTGCTGTAGTATCACCCGTACTTAAGTTGCCTGATGATCTTAGTCACAATATTAAGGGAGAATCTTATTCGATAATCCCACTTTTTTGAAATCGGTCCAAATACTTTGTGTACAATTGTTCATAGAATAAAGTCTTGTTATTTGTTTTATGTTTTTGTTATTATCATTTTCGTTTAACAATATTTGTGGTTGGTATACACATGGTATCGGTTGATCGTACAAAAACTTTTTGTCCTACTATCCTCGCATAATTTGAGTTAAATCGTTAGTTTCGTTACTTTAAAATAATTTACAATTTATGTAAAGTAAAGAAATTGAAAACAAATTACACCATTTGTTGTACTAATATAAAGTATACATTGTTAATTTATATTAGTACCCCAAATTCATATAGTTTGATTGGCATCAATTTTTCATTCATATTTTATATAGTGCTTCATAAATTAGTATTTAAATTTTTAAAAATCATAAAATATGAAGCTATGACTATATTTTTCGTAATAAATATTTTTTTACTCATAAAATTACAACCTTTAAATGTGAAATGGGTAAACTTTAATAACTAATGTGTTATTCGAAGGAAAATACTTGAAATTTCCAAATTTAATGAGCCTAAGTTAATTTAAAATCGCAAATAATTTCGTCATCAAGTATTTTTTTTCCCAATAATACTCAAATCATTTTTATTTCTTAGAAACACTTAAACAGTTATATAATAACGAAAAGTCTAGTGGTATCAATGTGAATCAAACGGTATTATTTTATTTTGATTGTAAATTACTGAGCATCAAATTTTGTTCTTTCTTGCCATATTGTATACTAGTTTTAAGTTTATTAGGATTGAAAATGGGGGAAAAAACTATATACAAAACTGAATACGGTTTCACATTTTGAATTTACCCATGGCATTTGTAGTTTGGGAGTGAATGTTAGTGACAGAAAGTCAGACGGTGGAGCCTGGATGGCCGAGTGGTTTGGACCATTACGCCAGCAATCTTCGCGCTGTAACGGGTGCGGGTTGAATTCCCACCTTCGCCCTGGGTGTAATTTCCTTTCTCTGGGACAATAAAATATTCTTTCTGTATCTGTCTTAATTGACGAAGACTTATATAAGCCGAGCGGGTCTCTGATAAAGCACACTAGCCGGAATATATATTTTCCTACCCCTACCCCAAGTCAGACGGACCAAGCTCTTATATTAATTTGTTGTTTTACATACACTCTTAAAACAAAAGAGTGAAATCCACTCCAGTTGGAGAAGTGCATTTTCGACACTGGAAAGGAATGAATATTAACTCAGACTTAGTTAAAATCACTCGTTTGGAGTGATCCTGTCGGAGGTTTAACACACAAAGGATCCACTACAAAAGGAGAAGTGCGTTTTTCAGCCTGGAGGAGAGAAAATTAAACAGACCTAGTTAAAATCGCTCGTTCGTTTTAAGAGTGTAATAAAGGCATTGCTGAAGTCTAAACTGTTAAAAGAAACTGAAATGACAAACTATGTTCCTTCTTTTTCCCTTTTACTACAAATACTCTAAATAAAGAGCTGGAACACAAGTATTTCCTCTTAAGGCGTCCGAAGCATTTTAGTTCGGTGAAAAAAATGTTCTGAAACGTGAGCAAACTCTTGGAGAATCGTTTTTGTTTTTCTATATTTGTTTTGAAGGCAAGGAATGTGAATATTTCGTGGAAAATATATTGTTTTGCATATCTTACACTTTAAGACGTTGGTGTATCGTTACTCTGGCAAAGAAACTGTGAAACTATTTTTGTGGAAATGGAAACTTCAATAGTTTTTGGATAATGACATATACATTTCACTCTCAGAAATAACACTTTCATTTTTGACGATGCATGAATCCTCAAGCCTCATTTCGTTAATTTTGAGGATTGTTTCGTCAAACTATCTCGTGACTTTTGAGTAAACGCGAAGCCTCACTTTAACTATCGTGATTTGACGATTCCGTATCTTGATTTTGAGGAAACAGAATCTCACTGTTGTACTCACATGCTCAAAAATGACGAAATATTTCTTTAGATTAGACGACATTCAAATCCTCATAAAAATGACGAATCAAATTTCCTCACTTTGAGGAAACGAAAACTCGGAGCATTTGCCAGTAATGGAATCGTCAGAATTAAGGAAAATTTCGTCGTTTTTGAGCATTAATTTTTTAGAGTGTATATGGTGCAAGGTTACACTACAAAATCGGATGAAACTTGATGATTCCCCAAAATGTAAGGTGTAATGTTACTCTTTAGAGTTGCGCTAAAGTTGTAGTGTATATAGCTTGTCATAAATTTGTTAACTCATGACAAAAATTTTATTCAATACAAACTTTGCAAGATCTGGTACTAAAAAAATTAACAAATAAACTGTATTAAATATCATTGTAAGGAATTATTTGAATATAGTTAAAAATGAATTTAAATTGTGCTAAAATGTACAAGACAACTGTACAAGACTCATTACCAAGTTACTAGTACTAGTAACTTGGTAATAAGTCTTGTGGTCAAGTGACGAAGCTGACAGCTAAACTGGCACCTAACACATCTGGTTCTATGTAATTTTTCATACCAAATCGAATGCAATCTATAAATTTTTGCAGTGCATTATTTTAAAAAATGCAAAAACTGGTATGATAGGAAGAAAAAACTAGTTCGGTTAACTAACGGCAGCTACAATTACCTATTTATAATTTTGTTTAATACTCCAATGAGTCCATCTGAATAGTAATACTTATGTACAGACCCATACTTTTAAATATATTTGAATCTATTTCAATTAAAGCAAATATGTTGAACTATTTGTTCAAGAGATATAGAAGTTTGACAGTCGGGGGGCATTCAAACATCTTAACGTTGTTGATATAGTGACGAACGAAAGGAAGAGAATTATCTCTATGTTTGCAATGTTCATTTCAGCGAGAGCTATTGTCAGTCAAACTGCTTTGTCTCTTAAACTAATGATATGATTTCCTTCGAACTTTATTCGACTTTAAGTAAAATTTTCCGTTGATACTTATTTGTTTATTTATTCTGTAATTTAATTTAGATGCAGATTTTTATACCAAACTTTTAGTATTAAAAAACGAAATTTTAAAATATTCATGGTAAAAAATAAAATTCCCTCTACAATAATTTTTTTATATAAATTGTCCCTAAATTTGTCATACTTGCCTATTAAACGATTACAAACTTAATTTATCTATTTTAGACAAATAAAGTTTCTAAAAGTTATTCATATAATTTATAAAAAAGTTACGATTCCAAAATTGTTTTCCTTAAATTTTAGTTTAAAAAATTAGATTCTTCCCTCTTCTTTTCACCATTTTATTCTGGATGCATAATAAGTTTGTTTTACAATTTTCTAGAGTTTTAGAATAAAAAAAAATAGAAAGTTAGGATTGGAAAGGTTAAACTATTCAATATATTTTTGCAATTTTGCGTAGAAAAAAAACATCTTTTACAATGTTTATTTACGTTTAAAACCAACCAATATTAATGTAAGTTTTCTATTGGAAGTCTAGTGCTTCTAAAGATCACGTAAAGCTCACGTGAGATCACGTCGCGCTTCTAGATATCACGTCCAAGCTCTCACATCCCAAACTATACGAGGCCATCTATATTACTTTGAAATAAATAATTTATTAATGTTTACTTAAGTTATATCCTTAGACTGGGTTGTAAAATTTCAAAATAGTTTTGAATAGTTAAATATTATATTATTAATGGTGCTAGACAAGGAAATTGAGCAACAACTTCTACATAAATAATAAGAAACAATTTTAAAAAAAAATAGAAATTTCGATAAAAAAGAGATGAAAATGTTTCTAAATACATAGATTGAGCAAAACATAAATGCAGAAATACCTTCATTTCAACTTTTGAATTAATATCCTCGCAAAACACGATATTAGAACTACTACTTAATTTCAAATTAACGAATTACAAAAGTATTTTTAATATTTGAAACTGAAAAGTAAATAGAAATTTTTTCACAATTTGCTACATAAATATTTATTCCAAAAAAGTATAAACATAAGCGAAGATACTCTGGAAATATTAATATACAACTTCACATGTTATTTTTAGTTGTTTTGAGAACCAGGGCTTATTACTTAAATTACAATTCTTCTGGTTAAAAGTGTGGCTTTTATTCTAAATAAATGAAGAGTACACGGGAATAACCGATTGATTTTTCAGAGAAGTTTCCTTAGCAGGCCACTTTGGCGATGATAGCGAGTGATCGCCTAAACTTGTGTAAGGAAACCAGTTCCTACCACAGAGATCACAGTTGAAGTAATTGAGTGGCAGATCACGTGACCTCTAATGCCAACGACGGGACGCACAGGGAGCTCTCAGAAGAGCCCCAACGAAGTCAGTGTCGTAGGTCACGTGATATGCCACTGTAGTACTTTAGTATTATCTCTGTGATTCCTAGCTACCATGATTCAGGCGATTGGCGATCGCGACGCTTGGACCAAGCGAAAAAGAAAGAGAGAAACCGGTTTTCGGCAGCCAAGCAGGTGATTGCGGGCGTTCGCCTAATGAATCAATCGCTTCTTCCCGTGTACTCTTCAAATGTGATCAACACCTAACTTCTTCTAACTATTCATAAACAATACAATTTGAGTTAGCATATCAACCCTAACACTCTTCATAAATATTGGATTACACAATTGAAAGTAACTACTCATCCATGATAATCAGCAAATTTCGGAAAATCTTATAATTTAAGAATTATCTCACTCAGAAAGTAATCTAGAAAAATATACTCTGTTACAGTTACATAATATGAAAGGTAACTAGATAATCCGCAACTTTCTGAAATATAATAATTTAAGAATTATCTCACTCAGAAAGTAATCTAAAAAAAATATACTCTGTTACAGTTACATAATATGAAAAGTAACTAGATAATCCGCAACTTTCTGAAATATAATAATTTAAGAATTATCTCACTCAGAAAGTAATCTAGAAAAATATACTCTGTTACAGTTACATAATATGAAAAGTAACTAGATAATCCGCAACTTTCTGAAATATAATAACTTAAAAATCAACTCACTCAGAAAGTAATCTAGAAAAATATACTCTGTTACAGTTACATAATATGAAAAGTAACTAGATAATCCGCAACTTTCTGAAATATAATAATTTAAGAATTATCTCACTCAGAAAGTAATCTAGAAAAATATACTCTGCTACAGTTACATAATATGATAAATAACAAGATAATCCCCAACTTTCTGAAATATTATAATTTTAGAATTATCTCACTCAGAAAGTAATCTGGAAAATATATCTTCGGCTCAAGAATGTCTTTCTTAATGAACTTAGAAGCATGGATGAGAGGATTACTCTTGTAACCGGCTGTCGAATGAATTGCAGAAGACAAAAGTCATTACCTTAACTTGAGAGGGAATCGAACTTCAATCGACTGTATTTCTACTCGAACAATTTCATTACCAATCCTGTTTCGAAGCATTGGCTTGACAGTAATGAAACTGATATTTTTATGTACAAGGTCAGCTACACTGCAAAAAAAAAGTGTCAAATTTTAAATTTCTCTATTTCTACTATTTTAAAAGGGCAATGGAGTTTCCAGAAAATAACCGTAAGAAAAAGTAATTAAATACGGTAAATTTTAGTTTAAATACAGTTTTAAAAAGTAAAATATTTTTTTTAATAGTTGAAAAAAATTTCATCGGGCGAAACTTCAACACACAACCTATGTAAGTTACATAATGCATCATGCCAACTCCATCTACTCTATAAGTTACAGCAAGCGTTATCCACTGATCTATCAGCAAATTGAAGCCCAAAAAAGCTATCCTATTGATGAAAACACATTCCCGAAGTGATTTATAGAGAGCAAGTTTTTACGAAATTATTTATAAACTATGTACGAGTTTTTAAAAAAAGCAGTTCCAATTTTTAAAGAAAGCTAAACGGTTTTGAACCGTCTGTTGTTTTCATAAACTATGACGTAATATTGTTTTCTACGAGTGTTTTGCAATAAACTACAGTTAAAACTTAATCAAATTAAAACAGGTATAAATAACACTTGATAATCGAGTGCAACATTGTGTCAACATTTAAAAACAATCGCAGAAAAATTTAGAAGATTTAATTTTGAGCAGATGTAAAATTAAAATTTTCAGACATAGGTTAACATTTTTATTTATATTGAGACATCTTTTCAATAATTATCATTTTCTAATTTGTTTTACCAAGTGTAGAGGGTGTAGTTTTGAATCTCACGTACTCCAAAGCAAAGCTAAGACAGAGGGCCCGGTTAATTCATTGGCAAATTTTCGCAATTGAGTTTACCATTATCAAAAGTCACTAATGTACAGACCGGACCGATAACTTTGGAGAACTTGAGGTTTGCAGCAACACTATTTTCGTTAAGTATATTGTTAATAACAGCGATGTCAAACCTATATGGGGATGTGATGAAAGTATTCAATCATTGAAGCATTTCAACGTAAAGTGTCTTCTTTTATAATTGTGGAAGTAGTATTTTCCGTAAGTGATACGTAAGCGTTTTTAAATTAAAATTTTTGAGGAGGACTTGATTAAATAGAATGATTAGTATTTTATGATAATTTATTGTGGGAACTTTAAAAAAGGGTTAGAATTAAAATAGGAAATTAGGTCCAGAAATACAATAGAATTAGCCATCACACGAATCCAAATACATAAATTCTACGCTTTACACATATCAAATTTTTGTGTTTTAATTTAATTAAAGCTATATTTTGATATTTTTCCCACGTATTCAACAAATATACAGAAAATAATAAAAGTATTCTATTTTTTCGCTAAAAGTATATTTTTGGCCGATTTTTTGATCTTTCGAATTTTTTTAATTAGTGCTAATGAAATAGTTATAAGTTCTTCTTTTGAATTAATAAACAATGAAATGTAAATTAAAACTAACCAGCTCTATATGCAAAAAAGAGGAAAGCTGCGTGCTTTCTTAGTAAGCAAATAATGAACAACCAACCAATCGTATTGCGACACATGGGCGTCAACATGGACAACAAAAACAATTTTTTTAATCAAATCACGTTTTGGAAATTCCTTATTCTCTTCAGTTTCTTTATGGCATTATTCTTAAATTTTCCCACTTATTTCTATTTTGCGCGAGTGCAAGAAAAGAATACCTTTACGTGTGAGTAAAAACTTGATTATCAATGAAATATTTTTAAATTTTCTTTTTTATTATTTTTTTGCGATGGATGTTCAACTAAAGAATGTAATGAACTTTCTTCAATTTTTATGCAGTTGATAAAAAAAACTAAATATACTTTTTTTCATATTTGACATGGCGAGAAATTTATGAAATGCCAGTCACATTCTCTTATGTATAATTAAAAAATAGATTTCTACTTGGAAACTTTCCTACTCTTTCATGGCGCGTATTTTAATTAAAAATTAGTTTAGTATTAAATGTAATACTACTGCAAAGTACTAAATGTAATTTTATATTTTTATTGCTTCATGTTTTTTCAAATTTTCATTTCATCAAATTTCATCTTCTTTATATTTATACTTTCAATATTTTTATTATTTAATAATTTCTTTTCTAAAACATTAACTTTAAAATATTATTAAAACATTTAAGCAAATTAATACGAGGCTAAAGTTATATGCAAGCAAATAAAGAATAGATAAAAGTTAGCAGTCTGTCATTTTACGACTGACATAGTAAATTTTCAAAACTTTCTATAAAATTACACTACAATTTATAGGTAAGGGGACCCCTTTATCATAATACGACTTTAACCTCATTTTTACAGATGTAATTGCCTAACAACATTTTTTTTGTGGCCAGTGTTAACCAAATTTGGCAAATAATAAAATTAAAAAATATGTTATTTTTCATCATCCGAGTGGCCCACTTGCCCCGCAAGGTGGGGTATCACACCCTATAATATTTTTATACACATAACTAATATGGAGTAACCTTAGTGGAATAATCTACATGATTTTTTGAGTGTTTGAAAAAAAAAGCAATGATGTATCTTTAATAGTTCCCCCATAGCAACTTCTGGCAGGCAAGCTTACTAAAAGAAAAAATAAATTTTCATGTTGTCATTTTTGCATGTAGTGTAAAAAAATATTAGGGATTTTAATCTGGCCTACGTCAATGAATAGGACTATGAATAGTGAATATGACTAACCCTATGAATCAGTGCTACCCACCAAACGCGGGGCAAATCCCCCCCCCCTAACCCCACCCCGTCAATCCCAGTGCTACCCAAACGCGGGCAAAATGCCCCCCCCCCCCCCAGTCCCACAGTCTACCCCAAACGCGGGGCAATGCCTCACTCACCCCCCCCCACCCCCCCCGCCCACTAATTTTTCAAAATAATAAACATTTTTGTTTTGTATCATGATCCGCTTGGATCTGATTCACAAAATAACACACCGAACATCTGATATTCACAAAATAAGCTTATTATAGGTCAAAAATAAGAGTTCCATAAGAAAAAAAATCATTTTAATTTTTTATATGGTATTTGAAATAATGCCAAAAATTTGTAACTGTGGAAAACAACAAAATAAAAATATATGTATTACCTAAAAAACACTTCGAGTTATATATTTTAAGGTATCTGACCATATTATTAAAAAAAATTAGTAACTATTTTAACCGAAATAGTTTAAATTGGGTTTTAAATATGTAGAACTGAAGTGAACTTTTCAAAAATCAGGTGAAAAGCTTTTTAGCTATTTTCTAAATAAAAAAAATAGTAGTTCTGACTTCTATTGAGATTAATGTAAAATATTGTCTAATAACAAAGTGTGAAGAATCGAATGATGTGTGTTTGGGGATGTCGTAACGGGACATAAACAATTGTTGGGAAAATATTGAAAGTGATGATGCCAAATGGCATCACTGGGACTGAAAGGGTAAATAGTTATGTCGCCTATTTGGCGATATTTTTTTCAGTTTGCCCTTTTGCGGTAAGTGTAACAATGGTGGGTGTTTAAATGAACAATATAAAGTGAAGTAACAATATCGTTTCAATTATCTGATATTTTACAACAATGAGTGCAACAATGAAACAATGAAAATGAGCGAAATTTTGTAATTTCAGTCATTCCAGCTGCAGATCTCACGTACTAAGTTGCTCGCAAACGATATTCTTGAAAAGATTCTTTAAAAATTATATATATTTTTATATTTATATATATATATATAATATATATATATATATATATAAATATATATATATATTATATATATATATATATATATTATATATATATATATATATATATATATTATATATATATATATATATATATATATATATATGCCTTTAAGTTGGATACTTGTCTGCCCATAAATAAATAACGATTGTTTAACTGCTGCTTCAACGCCCTGGTATGTTATTGAAATGATATTTTTATTAATATTTAAATAATATTTTTAAAAATTGAGCATTTACCGCCTTACCGCTCAGATCTTAACGTTTAAATTTATTCTTTTATATAATTATAGTCTATCATCTTTTAAAGATTTGTATTTTATTTTACTGCAATTCAAGAAAACTACAGTGATAGTTTAACTTATTGAATTTGGCTTAAAAGTTTTATCATTGCAAAATGTACTATTATGATTGTCTTTATTTTTATTTGCCAATGACCAGCATTCAGATTTTGTGTGATTAAATTTTTTAAAATATGCACAAAATCTTCGGAATTTTGAACTAGTTTTATCGTTCAATTTTAAAGCTTGATTATGATTAGATTCAAATGTTTGTTTGAAATGCTTCCCTTGTATTCATCAATAAGTTTTGACTTTGCATAAGACAAGGTTAGATCCTCTTCAGCCCTCTGATTCTAAACTAGTCGCTAAAACACTTCGCAACTTGCATTTAGATAATAAAGTAGAATATCACCGAGGTGTAATTCGTTAATGGATCCGCCAATATTAGTTAACTTATCTGAGCAATTCAAAACATAATTTATATGGTTATGCATGTTTTGAGTCTCATGATACAGTGCTCTATATAATTTCCTTAGTAGAAACAATTTGCTTGATGAGTTTGAATACTTTTTAATTTATCCCAAGTATCGTTTTGCATTATTTTCATGCAATATTTGTATGATTTTATCCTATATGTATCAACAAATTAAAGCCCTTGGTAATTGATCTTTAGTCAATTAGTTTACAGTAGGCGTTTCAGGTTTTTTTCGTCGAATGACGCACTGCACTGTACTGTTGTTTTAAGCGCTAACACTCTTTTTGTGATCTTTTTTAACTCGAAAAGATTATTAATGTTAAAAGTGGAACTAAGAAAAATTGTACTTATTTTTAATTTCAACATGCCAAATTCATTGGCAATTTGACACTTTCCTTTCAATGCTCTTGGAGTAGTAGCACTTTATCTGTATCTACGTGTATAATAGTCTTATTTCAAAAAAAAAGGCAACTAATAATACAAGTTATATACGATGATATAGAATATACGTAACAACTAGCAGTTTTGTTAGTTACTAGAGAAGTTGATGAGGGACTGAAACTGATTGATGTCAAAATAGCTAAATGTCAAAGCTTGTCTTATACATTGTATGAGCCGCCCCGGTGGCTCAATCGTTAGCACGCTGGCCTTTGGAACTGCTGGGGTCGGATTCGAATCCCGGTCAGGCATGGATGTTTGTGTTTGTCAATAAATGTTGTTATTTGTCTATGTGTTTGTGGCGTCCTTCTTTGTGTGTCTCTTGTGACTGTCTCTTCTGGCGAGCGGGGTAATTGGCTATATAGCCTACGCCCTTCCCTTCTAGAGGGCGCAATCACTGTCATTTGTCATTTGTCATATATATTGTATGAGATTCTATATTAGTCAACCGTACGGTGTTTTGGCGAATAACAAAAGCTACTGAAAACTTTCTATTGACGTGAACCTTCTTTAAATTTAGGTTTTATATGAAAATGTGTCAAATGTTGTAAATGATTTAGAAAACAAAAGCTTCTATGTAAGATTGTAACACCAACTTATAAGTTTTTTTGTTAAATTGGAAAATATGAATTTTTTTTTAAAGTTGAGGCTGCCTTCAAGTTTCCATAATTGAATGCCTGGAGAATGACGTATTTGGGGGATTCAGCTATGGAACAATTACTATTAACAATTATTTTAATAATTTTTTTTTAACTTAGATTTTCAGCATTAATGTTTGCCAAACTTACGGCACTGAAAGATCTGAAGAACTGTGTTAAGCTTATTGAATCTCTCCATTAATGGGAAGTAAAAACCAATTTACTGGTTTTTAATACAATAGTAAAATATAAAGAATATTTAAACTGTTTTAACTTCTGAAACTTTTATTGCAACTGCCGCAACCCTTAACACTGCCTCTTACTGATTGAAACAGATATTTTCTATCGATCCAACCTAAGCCAAAATTTGTATTCAATCATAAATAAAGTACCAAACTGAGAAGTAAAATAATTTAAATTTATTCGCTAAAAACTCTCATTTAAATTACAAATATCAAGCAAATTTTATCGAAATTGATATTAACAAACGATATAAAAATATGCTAAAAATAAAATAAAGGCGCTTTTTTTTTTCAATTTTAGTCTCAGTTATTAAGTTCGTTACATTGATAAGCAATATTTGCTTCTCTCACCATGAAAAACTTTTTTTTTTGCTAATAGAAGAAACAAAGATCACTTATTTCATTGTTTTAATTCCTTTTTGAGAATATATACACTCTTAAAACAAAGGAGTGAAATCCACTCCAGTTGGAGAAGTACATTTTCGACACCCTAAAGGCATGCATATTTTCTCAGACTGAGTTAAAATCACTCGTTTGGAGTGATCCTGTCGTAGGTTTAACACACAAAACACCATTTAAAATAAATCAATTTTATTTAAATAAAAAAAATGCCTGAAAAGCATTGTTCATTATATTTGAAATCACTATGCCAAATTTGGAAAAGATTAAAGTAATAGTAAAAATTTTAAAATTTTGGGTATTCGCTTACCTTAAGCTACTTGATTCTTTCTATTTAAAGGTAGTAAAACCCAATTTTGAGGTTTTCAGTTCAGTAGCTAGGTAAAGTCCACTTAAAATGTTGTTAATTCTGCAATCTCTTACTGCACTGCTTCAACGCTGAACATTGTCTCTTTCTGATTGAAATAGAGATTTTCTTTCTTTACTACAAAAGCCAAAACATCTGTATTCTTTCATTAATAGAGTACCAGAACTTTAGCATTAATGTTCGCCGAACTTACGGCACTGAATAATCGTAATGAAAGTGTTAAGCTACTTGATTCTTTCTATTTAAAGGTACACTGTTAAAAAAATATCCTTGAATTAACGGAAAAACTACTGGCAGCAAGTTGCCAGGATTTTTACGTTAATTTCAGGATCTTCCGTTTTGGAATTTTTCCGTTATTTTCAGGAACTTCCGTTTCGGAATTTCTCCGTTAATTTCAGGATCTTCCATTTCAGAATTTTTACGTTAATTTCAGGATTTTCCATTTTGGATTTTTTCCGTTCTTTTCAGGATCTTACATTTTGGAAGTTCTCCGTTAATTTCAGGATCTTTCATTTCGGAATTTCTCCGTTAATTTCAGGATTTTCCATTTAGCTGTTTCCTGTTAATTTCAGGACATGAACTTCTAATTGGCATTTCTCTCTTAAATTCAGAAAACTCAATAGTATTTTCTAGTTAATTCCAAGACATTTTTGCTTTTTTCTTATCAATTTTGTTTCTATATACTATTTAAACATCAATCATTCTAAATATATCCATTTATATATGGTGTTATAAATATAAACATAGGGAAATTTAAACATGCATCCTGTTTGTTATATAAAATGTAAGCATATTATGTCTTCATACTTTACCTTAATCTATCATACCTTAATACTTCCTACTTCATACCTTAAATCTATTAAAAACTTATACATTCTAATCATGTGATAATTTTTAACCATATTTGGTATATTATCTGAATAAAAAGGACATTGTTCACATTTTTGAAATTTAAAAATTACCACTCTTCATTTATTTAAAACTATTTTAATATGGCAGGAAAAATTTAAGAATTTTTCTGATTTTGATAATTTTTCTGTCATATTTTTTACAATATATATATATTCAGTATTGTTCTGTGACTAAATGGTATTGTACTTTACAGTTAGCATATCCAGGGCAAAATCATGGGTAGGGGATACCTTTGTATTCAAAAATAATAAATTTTTAAGTGTCGGCATCTGTGCAATACATACATGAATTTGTATAGCCGCTGATAGTAAAAACAAAAAAAAAATTTAGTATATGGGGACGAGAGTTATTATCCCCCCCCCCCATCCTGGATACACCACTAATACAATTTAACAATATGTAAATAACAAAAATATACAGAATATAAATCATGTTTTATTTTTCTTTCACAATTGAAAAAGACTGTTATGGTATTTCAAAACCTCAACTAATTTAAAAATTTGTGCAGGAACTACAGATTTAGTTTTCTTCTTTTTCTGAACTTTCGACCCTCTTTGGATATGATAAACAAGCACCTAAAAAAATAATATATTAATACATAATAATATATTAATAATATACAAATCCAATTTTGAATAAATAGATCTAATGTAAAGAAGCAAGTGGTAATCAGGCGTTAACCACACAAAATCTTCTTAAGCTCCTTCTAAAATTAAACAATTTTGTCAATTTTAGTCTTTTTTTCGAGCAAGTCTTCCATAGTATCTGCACTGAATAATTTAATATCGGAGTAAAAACGCTTTTCTCTATTGCTGTAGTTGTAGCCGGTGAGCCGAAAATGAGATATCACTTAGCAGCTATATCTAAATAAACACTAAAATAGCGTTCTGCGGACACTTGCAATTTCTAAATTTTGAACAAGTTAGAAAATTTGAATTTAATTGGAAATTGTGTTTTTCTTAGTGCAGATTTTTCAAAACAAAGAGCATTGACAATGGTGTATGTAACATCTGAATCAAATCAAAGCATGTGAGCTGCATACATCCGTAATCACTAATTGATTCATTAAATTCAACACAAAACAGTATTATTTATTAAAGAGAAAGTTTACGTTATGTATACTTGCATAGTTTTTAAAATAAACCATGCTGTGCTGATAGCGATAGCGTAACCGTGCTTTTCAATCGAGGTTAGGTTAGGTTTTGAATTATCGTCGCACTAGAGCTACACGAGGGCAATTGCTTTTCAATCGAATTTAAATGTAATAATTTTAAATCATTTCACTATTTTTTTAAATAATGTGCACTTGTTTATTGATGAACATTGTTTATTTCATACATTTGACAGCTTTTTCAAACTTTTAAATTAAATTTACTTAGTTAAATATAGAAAAGAAAGATACAAAATATAATCTTTAAATAAAGTCTTATTTTATAAAAGAAATTAACATACCTGTATATTTATCTTTCTTGCTTCAGGTGTGGTCAAAACAAACAAACAAAAAATATGGTGGTTGAGTCGGTCGGCGGATGTGTCGAGGCTAAAAGCTGTTGGGTGCGAGGTTATATGGAAAAACTACGTTAATACGGATCTTAAGTGAAATTCTGCACGCAGAAATACGGTGTTTTTCCGTTTTCGCTTGTCAAGCGTTTAAGGAAAACGGAAACAAGCTGTTTATTTCAGACAAACCGTCTGTTAGTTGAAAAAACGCAATCCTTCCGTAAATTCCCAAAAATATTCATAGAAATATGCACGTAAAATTCAGGTTTTTTTTTAAACAGTGTAGTAAAACCCAATTTGAGGTTTTCAGTTCAGTAGCTAGGTAAAGTCCACTTAAAATGTTGTTAATTCTGCAATCTTACTGCACTGCTTCAACGCTGAACATGGTCTCTTTCTGATTGAAATAGAGATTTTCTTTCTTTACTACAAAAGCCAAAACATCTGTATTCTTTCATTAATAGAGTACCAGAACTTTAGCATTAATGTTCGCCGAACTTACGGCACTGAATAATCGTAATGAAAGTGTTAAGGTAATTGATTTTTTCCATTTGAAGGAAGCAAAACCCAATTTTGAGGTTTTCAATTCAGTAGTGAAAGATAAAGTCCACATTTAAAAGGTTGTTATTTCTGCAATCTCTTACTGCCACTGCTTCAACGCTGAGCATTGTCTCTTACTGATTGAAATAGAGATTTTCTTTCTTACCTACAAAAGCCAAAACATTTGTATTCTTTCATTAATAGAGTACCAGAAGTTCGCTGAACATTGTCTCTTACTGATTGAAATAGAGATTTTCTTTCTTACCTACAAAAGCCAAAACATTTGTATTCTTTCATTAATAGAGTACCAGAAGTTCAGCATTAATTTTCGCCCAACTTACAGCACTGAATTATCGTGCGTTGACACGCGATATTTTTAAATGAGCGAACTTTAATTGCGTGAACCTACTGTGATTTTTCTTCCTGATATATTATTTAATGCAGTATATGCATGCTACATTTTTTTAAATTATACTATGTTTCCTCATAAATGTTGCTGTTTTATTGATTTGGTAGCCGTTGCATGTATTTAATATCTTTGAAATGCTTATGAAATTGTTTTTTCAAATGAGGGCTTGTAGAGCACAAGATTTGTGATTTCAAATACATATTTATATGTTTAATTCCACGTCAGAGGAGACCACAACTGCAAAAAAAAAATTCTACAGTTGTAACTTTTATATTTGCTTCAGAAAGGTTTGAAAGATTTGCTTTAGAAAGATTTTTATTTCTTTGTATCGACAACTATTATTGTTTTATCTTTGGCAATACAGCAGCTTCAAAATGGCTGCTTTGTTTTGAAAGCATGGTCTCGTGTTTTTTCATCATTTTGAACAAATTAATTTTAAGGTAAGAAACACATTTTATCAGATTTTTTGGTAAAATTATTAAAATACACTATCACAACTACCTTAAAAACACATTATTAGTTGGTATTTATAACTAAACTATATTTAATTAGGAAGATAAAAATCTCCTTTTTGTCTGTAGTGTCAGTCACGAAAATAGAGAAAAGTTTCTATAACTTTTTAAAATAAGGCTTTACTTCAAATTTTTTAGGATATTTTCTTACTATAGTAACCTCTGTGTAATTCCACACCTTTTTTAATTTTAAAATAAAAAGCATTTCTCTATTTATAGCACATTTTAGCTTTGTAGTGTCAGTCACGATGTAGTGTGAGTCACAACTTCTTTTAGATCTAGATGCTTTAGATTAGCTATAATATTTGTAGATTTCTTATATTTTGATAGATTTAGACTTACGATGGCTATGTCAACAGCTAAAAGAAAAAAAGAGAGCAAAGGGGGAGTTTTTAAGATGGGATAAATTTCAAATATTTAAAGGAAATGAAAACAAAAACCACTTTGCGGATAACACTTCAATTAAAAGTATTACACCTCTATTGCAATGTCCCAACCGTTTGACAACCTTGGGTGGTAATTCTCTTCCAAAAGTCATGGTCATCTTTGCCTTCAGTCATGGTAAAGGACCAATTGATGGACCTTTGATACTGTGAGGAGGGGATAAAAGAAGTCACACTTTCTATGAAATTTGACCCAAATTTTGCTAAAGATTTTTTCACTTTGCATAAGAAATCTGCCCAAACATATCACTATTATACATTTCTGACAATTGTGTAAAGGGCAAAATAGGTTGATTAAATGATATGTGCTCATCAAAGGAAGATAAACTTTCTTATTCCAGACACTCAAAAATTGCTCCGTCCGCTAGGTCCGCTAGCTAGGTCCGCTATTTAAATCACTCAAAGCAGTTCAATAAAACAGCAAGCAGTTTATTTTACAAGTGTAGATTTTTGACAAAAATCTGCACGTGGTGTGCACCTGGCCGAACACATTTTGGCACACAGGTTTCCTATAGTCATCCTTATTTTAATGCCCAATTCTTTGTTCTTATAATGCATTCTTCGGCTTTTAAATGTATTCGTTGTTCTTTGAATGTGTTCATCGTTCTTAAAAAGAATTTGCTGTTCTTGGAATGCATTTTTCCAAACACATACTACTATTAAAAAAATTAAAAAAAAAATCTCCGAGCTTTGTTTAATTATTATTTTTGCAGGGAGGGGAGGATCGTGGCCCCTCGGATAATCCGCAAAGCGGATAATCCACCCGCGGATAATCGGGAGTTTACTGTATTTCATTTTTGCCCTTCTAGTAATCGAATTGGTCCTTGGTTTTCACGTAACATGAATTCACCAATCGCAACTCGAGAAAGAATTTATTTTCATTGACATTTCTGTTGCCACTCTAGACCATAAGCATGTCCATCATAGCAAAAAAATATATTACTGCCCCTAAAAAAGTTTTGTATTCATCCTAAAATTAATTTCCATAAGTTAATAATATTTGTCATATTCATAATCTTAGCGTGACATTTTGTCGAAATAAATAGTTAATGTAATGACTAAGAAAAGGTTAATGTTAACTTTCAATAAGTTTATTAGAAGTAATTATTTACCCCTTCGAAAACATTACCATATCCTAAATTAAGTTATTATTTACTCTTCGTCTTTGTTGTATTAGTAAATATTTGCAATGCATCTTTTTGGTAGTTTCACAAAACATTATATTTCAAGCTTTGTTAAGGTATTCTATAACCTTCTAGCGAAGCTGCGTTACCCAGAACTGTCAAAATCACATTATTTTCCTCTGGCACTCCGATAAACACAAATTGAATTTTCTCTATATTTATATTTACCTGTCAATGACATGCTAGAAAATAAAGCTTCCCAAAATTCTTTGTTAAAGAATTGAGAACCAAACTGTAATTTTTCTGTTAGGTTATTGTCATATTTGTGAAGGTAAAAATGTTTCCGTCATAATTTTGTTACGCAAGCTTTTCTCAGTAATTACATTAACTATTTATTTCGACAAAATGTCAAGCTGAGATTATGGATATGAAAAATATCATTGGATGAGAATAAATTGGATAAGTGGGATTATCGATTGAAATGGAAATTGCAAAACAAAATGTTATCTTATAAATAAATTTATATATAGGGGAGAGAAGGGGTATGGCGCCACCTTAAGGTTAAGGGAAATTGAATTTTCATGCAGAATTGTGTTGCAATTAATGTAAATTGTAATGGGCATAGCATACTATTGTTCATAACCTATCTTGTAGTGATTTTTTATCATTTAAATCTTTAATAGAAACTGAATAAAATTGTATTTTTCTAAAACTCGCACAGTGGCGGGATTACCCCGGTACCTGGGGTTATGCCGCCACACCACTGGGGTTATGCCGCCACATCAATAAACAAAGCGAATAATCTATAAATAATGGAAAATTACATAATAAAGCAGTACATATGGAACTAAAACAGTTTCAATTAACTTTGGAATGAGAAATTGTACAGGGTACAGCTCTTTTATTAACTTTCTAAGTGCAACTAACTATGCAGGTTTTTTTTTTTAAGTTTCGTTGGTCTATTTGACCAGTTCAGTTATTCTTTTTCGGATACGTGGCACCTCTAACGAAAACTAATAGGTTGTAGGGCCAATATATGAAATTTCTATTTTACGGATTATGCCGCCATCCTTTTGCATGTGGCGGCATAACCCCAGAGTGATGTGGCGGTATTACCCCAGTAAGACGAAATGGCATTGACGGCTTGTTTAAAGATAGGTAGTTAGCCTAGCGTCCAAACTAACGACGTGATAAAATAGCCAAATAATTACTCTTTTAAGTGATATATAACTGATTTATCTAACTTAGAGATAGCAGTCACTTATCGCTTAATTTCAGAAGGCTCAAGATTAGATGAAAATGACTAAAAACCGTATTTTTTAAACAACTTTACACCAACTCACCGCACGGCCTTTAGCGTCTATACAACAATTTTTTTTTGCTACTGGTCAGCACTCACAGCCCCCCTCCCACACACACCGCTGGCGAGATACAAAGGGTGGTGGCATTACCCTAGGTGGCGGATTCCCCTGCTCTCCTCCAATCTCCAATACCTCCCTAACATTAAATATTTAATGCGAAAATCTCAAAACTATTTAGTTTGCATTAATGTATTTAATTTTTCAATTTTAAAAATGTTTTTCAAAGTACTTCTTAATTTAGATTCCATTTAATAATATATTAATTTTTGATAACTATTAATAAGTAAGCTCTATTAGCTAAATAGTAAAAAGAAGCGACTTCCTCATAGGAAATTATTATTTTTTTTTTGTAGCATAATTGAACTATTGAACAAAAAAAGAAGCTAATAATTTGATAAACCAAATAAACTTTTTATACTAAGACTTTTATAAACACTGCTACTTATTGTAAGTTAAAGTTTTAAATTTAGTTAGTTTAGTTAGTCGTAGAAGTTTTAAATAAGTTATAAGGTTTTTTTTAAGCTCTTTGAAGCTCTTGCTAAAATTTGTAAAATTTTGTCAAAATATTATAGTTTCAAAAAGAAAACTTGCACCATTATGCTCTTAAATTTTCTTCCTGTATTAATTATTACAATCTTCGTTCAAAAAACTACATTAAAAGTTTACAATTATTTTGTTTCGTTGGTAGGTAATAAAATAATAATACGCCTTATGAAATAAAAATATAAAATTTTAAAGTTTTTTATGAGGTTTTCATTAATTATAAAGTTATTTTTCTTTTAAGTAAAACTTTTAGTACTTCTTTCAATGGCCCAAAAAAACTAACAGCAATGAATTCATTTATTGTAATATTCAATCAAAGAATTTTCAATTCACTAAGGTAGGCGAGAACCCAAAATTCTAAAATTTTTACTATTTAACCTTTTCCAAATTTGGCATAGTGATTTCTATGTAATTAACAATGCTTTTGTGGCAACTTTTTTTATTTAAATATAATTGATTTATTTTAAACGGTGTTTTTCAACTAAAAAAGGGGTTTACGCTAACACTTCTAGCATAAAAAGTTTTACATTAATTTACCTGAAATTTTTTACAGATGCTATTCCAATATATATCTGTGCCATGAACCTCTAACATCTGGTGTAAATATACAAGGTTTTTTTTTTTAATGTCCAAGTGTAAGTTTATCGAAAACAAATCTTTTTTTTTTTTTGTGGTTAATTTATAACATTTTTCTTAATAATTTCTTTTCTTGTAATTTGTATGTAACACTAGAGGGTCATTGCATGCATTAGTTCAAAACGAAGAATTTAACACATAATTAATGTTTATAGGATGAAAATTCAATGTGGTAGACTTGTTAGCGTAAACCTCTTAAGTAGAAAAACACCGTTTAAAATAAATAAGTTATATTTAAATAAAAAAATGCCTAAATAGTATTATTCATTATACTTGAAATCACTATGCCAAATGTAGAAAAGATTAATGCAACAGTAAAAATTTTAGAATTTTGGGTATTCGCCTACCTTAGGTAAGGATCACCACAAGTCGGAAATCGAAGCCTGATGATAGGCATGTTTCAGGTCTGGAGAGGCAACAGAAATGCTGAATGAAAATAAATGATTTCTCTGACCTCGATTGCTGAATCAATGTCACGTGCAAACGCAGCACGAATCGTCGTACCTATACTTCTTGCCAACTTGAGTTGGGTAAATAGAAATATGCTATGGAGAAGATCCTTCCTAACAGATTTGAATATTATTTGAGAAAATTCGGCAATTTTATCAGAATGAAAAGTGTATTTTGGTTAACTTGTATTCAGATCATTTTGTATGTAAATATAACCTTACAAGAGTTTCTGACTAACGGACCAACCGAGCTTTTTCCTCTGCCGTTTTACTCTTTGTTTTTACCCAAGTTAAGTTGGCATGGAGTGTAGGGATTTTTGAAGGGAGTTGGGAATGAAAGTGCGAAAGAATACATCACCTGAAACAACCCAATCGACGAGAGCGACGAGAAGCGAAATTGTTCCTACATTTTAAAGACTTCCCGAAAAGAGCTCGAAACCTGAATAAAACTAGACCGAAGATCCGTTGTATGGTATGGTATGGTACATTCCAGCTTGTGTGCTTGTTCAGAGAACCGCTTATAAGCTATCGTCAAGACACAGAAGGAATTTTTACAGTCACAAAGAAATGAATTACACATGACAAATAACAACATTTATTGATGGTCACAAACATCCATGAATGACCGGGATTCGAACCCAACCCCAGCAGTCTCCAGGGCTAGAGTCCTAACGATTGCGCCACCGGGTCGGCGGATCCGTTGTAAGTCACCCTAAATGAATCTATTTTTTCAGAAATTCCATAAGTCCACGAAACATATTAGCTTTTGGTAAATTGAAAAAAACTTTTAACAGCAATCTTACATCGAAATTACCGTTTAACAGCTTTTTAGCGGGATGCTTTATTACAACTTGAAAGAGCACTAAAATTATTTAATATTTAAAATAAATTTTAAACTTGCTGGACGGAAGGGGTTTCTGAAAAAATAAATTAGTTGTGTTTTAGTTACAAGAAAAGTAATACTAACTGATATTTTGCAGCTAAAAAAAATTTTATTCATCTCAAAGCAATTTTAGGCTAAAAGAAAGTTTTTTAAAAAATAATCAGAACTATCGCATCAATATTGGACTTATGTGGTTTCTAAAAATATCTGTTTCGCCCGACCTCTTTTAGCAATTCAACTGTAGCAATTCTGTAACTTATAGGGTTTCTCCCCCGAAACACACTATATTATTGTTCTGTTTCCCATGGCTGCGCAAAACTACCGGATTAACATGGTTTCTTCACAGAATGTGTGTTTACATAGGATGAATTCATTAAAATCGAAAAGGGTCCCGGATGGCCGAGTGGTTAGCATCGCAGGCCAGCAGTCTGCGCGCTGTAACGGGTGCTGGTTCGATTCCCGCCTTCACCCAGGGTGTACTTCCTTTCTTTGTGACAGTAAAACTCTTTCTGTGTCTGTCTTACTTGACGAAGGCTTATAAGCGGGTCTCTGATCAAGCACACAAGCCGGAATATAAATGTTAACTACCCTACCCTAATATAAAAAAGTAATTTTGACAAAATTGTGACTGATGGAGTTTTTCTGAAAAAATTGTTTCAAGTATCAACAAGAATTTCATAAATATCAAAATGTGAAGCATATATATGCCTCTTTTTTATTTTCTAAACATTTTACAAATACCACATATTAAATTTTCCATAACGAATTTCATACGTATCCAGTTACATCACCATACCATACATTTCACATAAAATATATACGATTTAATTCGTTGCACTTTCAGACCTAACTAAGCCCTAACTAATTACTTTAAGCAATTCGCTACAGACGCCGATTCAGCACAAAACTGAAGCGGCACCATGTGTGCTCTCGAGGCGATTAATCACTTCTTAGTTTCACTCTTTAAACAAAGTTGCACTCGATTCCACACAATTATTTTCAACTTAATTATTTCTTAATTATATTTTAGAGAGTAACTGTCATTTAGAACCACTTCCAATCACATTTCAAAAATTAAATTCAACAATATCGACGATTAATGATAAATGCTTTTATTACCCAGCCGGTATGGTGGTTAAAAACGCTCGGAACAGATACAACTATCACCTTGATTTAGTTATACTGGGGGGCAAAGCCTCCTGCTCGCTACTCCCCCCGAGAATTTCTACGCAATTCCTCTTTGTTTGCTACGCAAACAAACATGCAAGACTAAGATATTTTAGTTAAAAGGTCCCGACAAGCGGGGAGAGTGCGCAAGACGAAAAAGGGAAGATGCATCGTCTTCGGCTGTTTTTACGATGCGTGGCCAGAAACTCAAGACCGATGCCAACAGTTGAAAAATAAGCTGGTTTCCGTGGGACTGCTCCATGGCATCACGTACCTCTAGCGCTAAGCAACTATCTTTTCCAAAGCCACGGGACTCAATATGAAGAAGCCCCGGCACAAAACAAGCACACCGACACACTTACTTTCAGCGTTTCTGATTGGCTGAAGCCGCGTATAAGTCACGTGGCTTTCAAGCGTCTGAAAATTACAATTTTATATTATATAGAGATATTTTGTCGATAAATGGAGCTGCACAGTGCACACGCAAAGACGTTTCCGTTTACATAGGTAAACTGCAGTAACTAGCCAAATGACTTGAACCATTGTTGCAAGCACTCAATTACTCTAACCTATAATAAGAAAACATACTGAAAATGCCTAATTATTTCAGAGCAAAAGTGGTCCCACTCATTGTTGCGGTTTCTGCAGTTTACCAGGCTACGGCTGGTTTAACTACCGATATTCTCCGAATGCTGACAATCAGAAGTAATTACATGTGTAATAGCTAAATTCTTAATGCAGAATCATTGGATTAAAAGATTAAAACGTCGAATTATGGGAGATCTCTTGATTTTTTCAAAAGTAGAAAACTATTTTTTAAGGTTTTTTTTTTAAATTTGTTCTTCAGAACTAAATTACTAAGAAAAAGGAAGAGTCAAATTCTGATTTTGTCTGGGGGGGAGGGGGATTAAGCGGGTTGAAAATCATTTTAGCTGACCGTGGGCGTTTAATATGATAGTGTTTGTTTAAGCCAAAGGCACAATGATAAATCATCATAAGCAGGACTTTCTTTCATAATTCTGTGATTGATCTATTTTTCCACAGACTTTTATCACCAAGGCAAACAACTTATTAGATTCAGATTGATACATTGAAGTAGTTTTGAATGTATATTTAATTGGTATTTTATCTTTACAATTTAAAAAGGCTAATTAATTAGATTTATTCTTTTTTCTTTCTTTGAGTTTGTCTCCCAGTCGATATGGTGGTTTCGAACGTCGAATTGTCAAACGAGTTGGTCCGGGTTCGAATACCGAATAAAGAAGACAGGAGCAGGAAAGGGCAGTGCACGTTAAATATCCTTCAAAGTCCTAACGCTGCGTATGTCACCCTTAACGGCTGCGTTGGGTGCCTATTCAGGTGCCGGCTCGTCACTTGACTGTGGTTCTAAAAAATATGACGCCCGTCGCCAATACCTCTCGTGTAGCTCTAGTACGACGATAATTCAAACGTAATCTTCGGCAAAAATGTTAGTTACAACCTTATAATCTAATTCTCTGATTTCTCTCATAGAAATGAGAAACTAATGGAGCGAAAAAGGAAGACGCCACCGCTCTTTCACTTTTGATTGCTTCGAAGCTAATAGCCTATTCATTGAAGGTTCCAGCGTTTTTTGAAAATTATGTTAGGAGAGCTTGATGTTGAAATATTGCTAAATATAACCAAGGATAAATTTGTAGAAGCTCCTAAACGTAAATCTTATTTTCGAGTGTAATTTTGACTACATTTGCTTTTAAAATTAATTTAACAAATTAGGAATTCTTAGGACACATAAAAGCGCACTTTTTATTTATTTTTTTTTAATTCATGAATGAAATTATATTTGTTTGACTGAAAATGTCATTTTTCAAATTACATGTAAAAATTTATTTGAAAGATTATATTTTTCCTAGTAGCATCTACTAGGAAAAGTACTTTAAGGATAAGCTTGTACTTTTCCTAAAAGTACCACCTGATTCTGATTAATTTGAATTTTCAAAATGAAATAAAAGAACTAAAATTAAAGAAAATTTTACTGTCTTCAATTTTATAATTAACTTGTTTCCTAATTCGAAATTTTTGCGCTACTTCAAGATATTCAAAACATTACTGATATATTTTTTTTTCAATATTTTGAATATAACTTATTTTCAGGAACGAGGTGAAAACTTCATATTCTGTGATCAGAACCAAATAAAACAATTTAAAAATACATAAATAATTACTCCGATTTTTCCCTGTACGATTTACTGGTGCAGGAGTGTTTTTTATACCTTATTGTAAATGATCTATAACAAAAAAAATTAACTTTGGAGGGTTTTAAATATATATATATAGGGCAATTTGGTGGTATAGGGAAAATGTAGGGGAAAGTTTTAAAACTAAAAATTATAAAGTATATTAATTTAAGAAACACTTTATATCATAATAGTTTTAAGCATTTGCATAAGGTCAGCGATCAGTTTCATCTATTAAAAATTCTTTAGCTATATAATTATTTATTTTAAGTATATCTTTTGATTAACTTACTATTCAATTGCATTTAGAAGTTTTTACCAGAAAACAATATAATTCCCTCCAAGTACATCAATTTTTTTCCAATGCATTTCATTATTGTAAAAATATTGTAAAAACAAATTGTATCCAAAACATAAACAAGAAAATATATATTGTAATATAAATTAGCATTAATTAAGTCAGTTTTACTTCATGTATTTATTGTATCTTCAAATTTCAAAATCAATAAAAACTACTTTAACATTTAAATTCTTTTGATTGATATGCCAAATTTCAATGTAATGCCCGTTATGTTCCGCTCTACAAAAGATAAAAAATGAATTATTATTAAGCATTTGCAACATCCATTTTTTATATACTTGTATTAGGTTGGTATACCTTAAATCATTTTAATTTTTCTTGCAATTTGTTTTTAAATAAATAACCTTATTGAATTCTGATTAATTTATTTTTGTACCTGCCTCAAAGGTATCAAATATTGTGATTCATTATTAGGTCATTCAAATCAACACGATTCAAATAGAACAGTCAAGTCAAACAACATCAAGTCACATCAACTACAACTTAAATAGAATTGCTAGTATTAAGTTTTAAAGGAAGACAATTTCAAAATATAAATTAAAACATTTTATTAAATTGTAAATGGTAGTATTATACTGAGTACACTATTTCACCTTAAATGCAAAATATATACAAGTAAGAACTGACTTATACTTAGTACGAATTTACAATTATATTTGATGGTCATGATTGAGACATACTTGAAAATCTTATGATCCTAATAATAATGATGAGTAATTCACCTCGTATTTAGCTTTGGGTAAGGTCTGCTTACAGAGTTCACATGCCTTTACAGGAGTAAATTCTTTTTTAGTGTTCTGATGCCAAGCTTGTATTCGTTTAGTTGGGGAGCTCTAGACGACTGTACTCTTTCAAGGCATGCAAAACTGAAAATAAGTGTTTGCAGCTTTCAAGGGATGCCCCAGCAGGGGAAGTTCAAGAACAATCTTTAACCTAAAACAAATAAGACAGAAATCACTATAGATTTAAATAGGTAATTTTAGCATATCATTTTGAGAAAATTAATATTTGAAGCATAACTTATGCTTCAAACTTATCTTTACTTTACTTAACTTTAAGGAACTTAATTAACTTACTTAACTTTAAGGAACTTATGCTTCAGTCAATTTACTTCTCATAATAAATTATAATTATTTAATGATACAAGTACAAGTATAGCCCCAACCTTTATGGTCTGGGTTGAGAAAACAGTTAATCTTGTTTGCCTTTGAATAAATTTTTATACCTGGAACGACAACCCACACAAGTTTAAATTTCATTTAATTTATGTTTTTTAAAAAACTGCCGTAATTTTACTCTTTTTACAAAGACAAAATATATTCTTATACTACATAGAAAATCAGAAACATGTTTTGTCAGTTATATATAGTACATTTAAGTTGAATATATATGTAATAGAATAACAGCTATTACACAACAGAGTATAATTCTTAATTAGTTAATTTAGAAAGAAACAAATATTGGACGTCCAAAGCTGATTTATTGTAACGAAAGCATAAGTAGCGTTTGTAAAGAACGGGACCGGAGCCGAAGCTCGGTCTGCCAGAAAGCACACAACCTTACATCGTGAAATCTAATTTTAAAGTGTGTCACATCTATTAGATTATTCTTTCTCATTCTTCGATGACCAATCAGAGATCTGAAATTTGTTATAAGAAAGGGTTTAAAAGGTCAGCGTGTGGGCGGATGATGCACTAAAGATGCGTGGGAACGCGACTACTTGTCGCGACAAGGTGATTGGGATACCAAAGTACAAAGTGATATTTAGGATATTTGAAAAGGTAATTAAGTTTGAAGTTTAATTGAGGATAACAATATGAGTTTTTAAGGGGGTAAAGTTAGGATATGTCATATATATTTTTAAAATTTGCTTTTTCTTATATTATTCAGTAATAAGGTACCTGCACCCAATATGGACACAATAAGGGGGGAAAAACATTTCAATATCATGTACACATAACACGAATAAAAAAATGTTAATGAATGTCCATAAAAGGAATTACTGGTCCCTGTGGACATGCATGTCCATATTAAGGACAGGCGGGTCCTTATGGAGCTACACAAGGATCATAGAAGAGCCACTCTTTCTTGAGATTACAGAAGAGACGGGATAAAAATTTGTCTTAAAGTATTGCAAAATATTATTATCCAAAACAAGCACTTTTGAAACAAGAGGTTCATTTTTGATTGTGGCTCTTCAAAGATCTTTGTGCAGTAATGTCACCAATATGAACATTAATTTATTATGAATAGGCTAAATAAAATTATGTTAAACAGATATTTTATGAATATGAAGATTTATTTGCTGCACTTCCAATGGGGACATGTGGTGTCCTGATTGTTATGGGGAGAGCCTAAACTAAATCTTATTATAAATTTTTTTAAAAAAGAAAGAAACATGTTCATGCAATATCAACTGAAAATATGTTTAACCAGCTTTCATAAAACACCCCCATTTCTAATATTTAAAGTAATTTTACCATATCTAAGAAGATTCGAACTTTAATATTACCAAGATCAGCACCAACAAAAAAAAAGAAAAAATTCTTACGAAATGGTGAACAGCAGGTTCTTTTGCACATTCCAGGCTGAATTATTTTTAAACTACTTTTATTCACAGACATGCAAGACAATTCCTCTTTATAAAATGTTACTTTAAAGTTATTAGAGGTGCCCATATTGGGTACTGATACCTAAAATATAACATACATTTGAAGAGTACACGGGAAGAACCACTTGATTTGTTAAAAGGCTTTCCTTAGTAGCCTCTTTGGGGATGATAGCGAAAATCGCCTAAACTGGTGTAAAGAAACGTGTAACCCGCTTTGTTTTTCTTTTGCGGCAACACGGACTCACGCCAGAGATAAATAGACAAGTAACACGTTTGTACCGCGAATGAAGAACCAAAGGAAAAACCGGTTTCCTGTCGCCAATGCCTGCCAAGCAGACACATAAGGTAAGACTTCTAAAAAATCAAGTGGTTCTTCCCGTGTACTTTTCATTTGTCTTCATCTCACCTTTCACTCTGGCAGCAATATGCAGCACATCACTTTCCTGCATGAATATATTAATTAACAATTGGTATTTCCAAGTAATCTAGAAATTCAAATGCCACAAGCATCTTTTCTTGTCTAAATTATAACAACAACAATCTTCTGTTTGCAGTTAAAAATATATTTTTATAATCTTATTATATAAGCAAGAAGGAACAATAAAAAGTAGAAATTTACTGTAAGGTAACTATTGGCAAACTTTCTGAAATCGCGCCAAAAGACCGTATACTGGAGACTTTTTACTCTCTTTGCAACGATGACGTTTTCCGGCAACCCTATCTGACCGTTATAGGTTTCGGTCGAAGTCAGACAGGTTGCCACAAAAAAAGTATTTATCGCCAAATCTGAAAATCGCGCCAATAATTACCGTACAGTAAAGGTGATCCCAATAGGCAATAAAATAAAGTAACTGATTGCAACACCTTGATTAAGAAGATTACACACACATTTTACAAATACAACATTACATACAAGAGATACATCATTAAAATGAAATCCAAACTATATTATTTAAGAATGACTTCATTTCAATGTGATACTATTACATCAGGAACCAAATAGTCACTTAAGAGCAAATGATACTGATGATACACACATCCAAATCAGAGAATATTTACCAGTTCAAAACAAAACTTTTGTTTATTCAAGTATTCCGCAATGGCGGTATCAATTTTTTCTAACAAAATAATTTATATATCCAACATATGAACTGCAGACCTATAACAAGTATAGTCTTCGATAACAATTATTATATTTTGGATTTGAGCCCTTACCAAAATACTGGATTTATAATTTATATGTGCAGGGCCAGATTTTTAAATAGGCTAAGTAGGCTGGAGCCTAGAGATGCAAATTTTTTGGGGCGGCAAATTTTACGAACAATTAAGCGGCATTTTGCACAAACAATTATTACACAAATACTAATAACTTTAGAAAGAAAGCAAATAATTTACATTAACGTATAAATCGTAAACGTATATATATATATATATTATATAATATATATATATATATATATATATATATATATATATTATATATATATATTACTAACATTGATTTAGTAGTAAACATGGTAGCTGTGAGGGCAATTGCACTCTCTCCCCCTGATTTGGAAGTTTAAAGACAAATATTATATCAGTTAAAAAAAATTCACATTATTTTGCTTTATAGTGTACACGGATGATTCTAATACGGTAAACTCCCGATTATCCGCTTTGCGGATTATCCGCGATCCCCTTTTCCTTCAAAAATAATAATTTAAAAAGGCACAAAGAAATGAAATTTTTACTTTTTTAATACGCGTTGGAAAAATGCATTCCAAGACAAGCAAATTCCTTTTAAGAACAACGAACACATTCAAAAACGGCGAATATATTTAAAAAACACACATTACATTAACAAGAACAACGAAAGCAATAAAATAAGGATGACTATAGGAAACCTGGTGTGTCTCAAAATGTGTTCGGCCAGGTGCACTTCAAGTGACGATTTTTGTCAAAAAGCGTCACTAGTAAAATAAACTGCTAGGGATTTTATTGAACTGCTTTACGTGATTTTGATAGTGAAATGAGTGAGAAGCGAAAAAAGTTGTCTTAACAATTGAAGACAAACTTCAATCACAAATAAGAATGAGAAGTTGCAAGGGTAAAAAACAAAAACGATTTTTGGACTTTTTGGTAACATTGTAAATTTTCATTATCCCGTTACGTTTTTTTATCTTATAGTACTACGATAACTGTATTTTACTTTTATAAAACCAGAAGCAGTTTTGTTTATATTTTCTTTACATTTGCAGATTATCGCCCAATTTTAGACTACTATCCTCGGATGCCACCCCACCCACCCAATTCCGCGGATAATCGCTAGTTTTACTGTATGTACTAATGAAAAAAAAATAGTCATAGTCAAGAAACATTACAGGTGCAAATCTTTAATATGGCTTTTTGTGTCTGCCATTGAAGATACTTTTTAGACTTGTTTAAGAGTACATTTTTTGTTCCGTTATACATAAACTTGAGGGTTTTCTCGTGTGTGGCTGAGAAGGTGACTTTTAAGATTACATTTTCTACTAAAACCTTTCTTACATATTTCACAAATATGGGGCTGCTCTCCTGTGTGGCAGAGAAAGTGCCTTTTTAGATCACTTTTTTGACTAAAACCTCTGTTGCATATTTCACAAATATGGGGCTGCTCTCCTGTGTGGCAGAGAAAGTGCCTTTTAAGATGACATTTTTGACTAAAACCTTTGTTGCATATTTCGCAAATATGGGGCTTCTCTCTTGTGTGGATGAGAAGGTGGCTCTTAAGATTACATTTTAGACTAAAACCTTTGTTGCATATTTCACAAATATGGGGCTTTTCTCCTATGTGGCTGAGAAGGTGACTTTTAAGATGACATTTTTGACTAACACCTTTGTTGCATATTTCACAAATATGCGGCTTTTCTCCTGTGTGGCTGAGAAGGTGCGTTTTCAGTTCACCTTTTTGACTAAAACCTCTGTTGCATATTTCACAAATATGGGGCTTTTCTCCTGTGTGGCTGAGAAGGTGCGTTTTCAGTTCACCTTTTTGACTAAAACCTCTGTCGCATATTTCACAAATATGGGGCTTTTCTCCTGTGTGGCTGAGACGGTGACTTTTAAGATGACATTTTTGATTAAAACCTTTGTTGCATATTTCACAAATATGTGGCTTTTCTCCTGTGTGGCTGAGAAGGTGCGTTTTCAGTTCACCTTTTTGACTAAAACCTTTGTTGCATATTTCACAAATATGAGGCTTCTCTCTTGTGTGGATGAGAAGGTGGCTCTTAAGATTACATTTTAGACTAAAACCTTTGTTGCATATTTCACAAATGTGAGGCTTTTCTCCTGTGTGGTTGAGAAGGTGGCTCTTAAGATTACATTTTAGACTAAAACCTTTGTTGCATATTTCACAAATGTGAGGCTTTTCTCCTGTGTGGTTGAGAAGGTGGCTCTTAAGATTACATTTTAGACTAAAACCTTTGTTGCATATTTCACAAATATGAGGCTTCTCTCCTGTGTGGCTGAGAAGGTGACTTTTAAGCTGACTTTTTTGACTAAAACCTTTGTTGCACATTTCACAAACATGGGGCTTCTCTCTTGAATGAATGTGAAGGTGGTTTTTTAGATCAAATTTTCGACTAAAACCTTTGTTGCATATTTCACAAATATGAGGCTTCTCTCCTGTGTGGCTGAGAATATGACTTTTAAGCTTACATTTTTGACTAAAACTTTTGTTGCATATTTCACAAACATGGATCTTCTTTCCTATGCGGCTGAGTGGGTTCATTTTAACACTATTTTAGTAAATAAAATATCAGCTGTTTATTTCACAACAATGAGTCTTTTGTCCAGTGTGGAAGAGGTGGTGTTTCTTTGATACTTCTTTTATATGAAAATTGTTTCAAAATTCAGTAACATGAGTTTTAATTTTTGAATTAATAAGATGGTGTTTTTACCATAGTGTAAGTGGTAAGTGGTAAGAGTATAAGTGGCTGGTTGGTAGGTAGACATATATTTTCAGGCTTGTGTGCTTGGTCGCAAGGACCCGCTTATAAACCATCGTCAAGTAGGACAACACAAGACACACACATACACAAATGACAGATGCTGCTATCTGTCGCCACCTCCACAATTTAGACATGTCCCTGAAGGGGAGGGAAATTTTCTCCAGGGACCTGTTCCCATGGGAAACTGCGCAATGACCGCCCACGGGACTTTCGGACCCAACAGATTTAACGAGCACGTACTCCGCATATACTCGACAAACACAAACATCCATGCCTCAACGGGTTTCGAGCCTGGACCCAGCAGCTTACTTAATTCTAGCCTTCGTTAGGAGCTTTAATACAGCCAATAACGCCTCGTAATTTAAAACACTTGTCAAGTGACGAGTTCGACAACTGAGCAGGCGGTGAATGCTCCTTCACATCTTCGCAAAACCATGACGTCAGAGAAGCATAAGCGAATAGCAAAAATTGTGACGCCATCTATTTTATCGATACTTAAGCAGAGACCGATTTGAAAATGTTCGATTTAAATGAAATATATATCCCTTTATTTACACTACTCTCCAGTATTGGTTAATTTAAGAAAAAATTTAAACTGTGCAAATATTTTTTAAGTAGAATATTTCTAAACTAAGTATTATATAAAATACTGGAATTTGTTTTCAATCAATAATTATTGTATCACATATTTAGAAAATATATATCAAAATATAATGTAATGAAGGGTTTTACTTAAAAGTACATTAAAAGTAATTTGAAGCATTTTACAAATTTCTCTTTGAAATCGACACTTTGTTTAATTCTTCCATTTATTTGGAATAAAATGAATAAAACAGTTTGCATATACAAAAAATAATTTATTTTAGTTATTTAATTTCTTTTTTAAAAATAAGAAAATGGAAATTATACTAAAAAAATGAAGTTATAAAAGATTCATTAAATTTGGTAGCATTCTTCAAAAATAGTAGATTGTGCCCGCATAGTGTAATACATTTTATTTCCTACAGCTAAATAAATTATTAAATGATTGAAAAGCCAGGTAATTTTCAAGCAAAAAAAGGTACACAAAACTTTAATTTAAAACAGATTTTATATTTTTTAACAACGAAAATATTTTCATGGTCTCTATGAAAAAATATTAACTGATCATGAAAAATACATATATTTCGGTAGATTCGTTAGTACAATAATAATATAAAATAATTATATGCACAATATGAAGATACAAGGAAAATTTCTTTAAAAAAGGAAGGAATAACATTAAATTGATGGCCTTGTAACAATTAAAATGAAACTTAATAATTTAAAAAATTTCAATGAGGCAAAAAGTTAATTTTTTTTAACTGGATATATATCAAGCTTGAAGTTGGTGAAAAAAAATATATAATGTTACTATTTATGTATAGATTATGTGGAAGATTTCTTTATTTGCTTTAGGTATATTGTAAATAGTTGTCTTTCTTAAATTGTAGTTTAAAGGGTCGTTAATTGTGCAGAATGATCTGTTTTTATATAAATATAGAAGACTATTGTATACGTATAGTTGTCTTATAGTTAAAATAGGGTTATCAAAATTTTCTGGATAGCAATTTAACATTCGAATCAATCTGGATTGAGTATTTATTTAAGATCTGATATTATTTATGTTGTCACCACTCCATGAGGTTATGCCGTATTGTATTATTGATTGAATAAGCGCAAAGAATAATTGTTTTTAAAATATTTTACTGAAACTATTTTTTAAATAATAAAATGCATATATACCAAAATGCAGCTTATAATTTACCTTTTTTTTACATGTAATTTCCATTTAAATATTTGATCGACAAGATATTTTATGTTTTCTACTCGGTTTATAACAGGGCATTCACAAATTGAAACAATTAAACTTCTGAAATTGTGACAATTTGAAACAATTAAATCTGCGAAACACGGTCAAGGAAAATAGTTATTTTTGGCATTAAAAACTTTAAATTAGAAGCTGCACGAATGTTGTGTGGAAGCGGTTTAAGGGATAGATTCTGTTACAAACCTACTAGTTTAATCTTAACACTAAAAATTATCAATAAACGAGGTAAGTAATTCCTTTAATTAAATAAATATTTATATCAAAATTCACATTTCCTAAAATACAATAAAATTAATTTAAGTTAAAAATACTCTAGTAGTCTGTCCCACTGTATTCTTTAATTTCTTGCAAAAAGAAAAGCAAATCTTTTAAGCGCAAAAATAGTCGTCCGTTGTCAAGAAAATTCGCAGTGGTAATGAATCTCCTCTCTTGCTCCACTATGCACCTCTGCAACAAATTCCCAGAAGCCATGCATGTGTCGGGGGAGTGACTTGTCCCCAAGTAGCTGGGACACTTCTTCTTTTTATTTTTTATTTATTTAATTTTTTTTGTCTAAATTGGGGGTTTCTGCCCCACTGTATGGGGTTGATGATGGGTCAGAGTTACGGAGAAGTTACATTTCACCATCGCTTAGTGGTAAGCTTATGCGCTCAAAGTCAAATGGATGATTGTACGAACTACGATTGAAACGAAGTGAACATTTTGCTAATAATAGTCTTTGTATAGTTCTTTATAAAAAGCGTAATCTTTAGTTTAAACGCGAGTTTAATGAGAAATTCAAATTTTTCTTTAAAAAAACTTTCACATAAAACATGATTTCACAAGTTTTATAGACAACTTCACAAATTTTGTTTCCAGCATATTATAAACTCTTTTATAGGCACTGAACTAGAATTATAGGGTTTTATAAGTAATTTCATTTTTTATAGCTGGTTTTTCAAAGCAACATTTTTTTCTGAAAAATGCATTTTTTTAACGAAAACCTCTAGTATTGTGTCTCGATGAACAATAATTTTCCCCATCTCAATATATCCCGTATATTTTAATTCATTGCCTTTAACAGCATTAGCACTGTAACGTTAGTAAAAGGAAATTTGGTTGTCGTAAGTAGTTTTTAGAATTAAGATTTTGCTTAACAGAGTTTTACTCCCTAATTTAACAACTTAATAGCTAAAAATGAATTAAAGAGGAGTTTGTATTGTCGATTTTTTTCTGTATTTTATCCATATACGTGTTAAAATTATATTTATATGCTTAATAAAAATGGTTAAAAAAATTTATCTCGTATGTAGGTGGATAACTTAAAAGGATTATGTTTTTCCTGCATCTGCATCATAAGTTCGTTTTTTATCCCGACGGCTAGCCTTGCCTTGCCTGACCGGAGAGCTGAGCCTTCATAACCCCCCCTGCTGCCACCACCCATGTCTGAGGAAACATATTCATTAGTTTGGGTTTAACTTGGGTTAACTGGATTTTGTTTGTCCCTTAAAATCCTAGATGGCGCTACGATTTTTGCCATTCGCTTATGCCTATCTGACGTCTTGGTTTTGCGAAGATGTGAAGGAGCATTCACCTGAGCGGGCTCCAACCGGAACTTCGAGCACACAAGTTTAATATTTTTGGAGAACGCTGACGCCGAAGGCGTCATTCTCTCCGGTATGGCCTAGGAGGATAGAAAGGACAGGAGCAGTCACGCGTATTCAAACGTACGGGAACTGAGTGAAGCCAGAGGTGGAGGGAAACCGGGGGAAGGCTGCTATCGTTATCTATCCCTAGTTAACATGGGGTTCTATGGGAGAATTTACAATTTTTCGTTTTAAAAGAAAAAAATTTGATCACATTATGAAAAACGAATACACACATGTATATTTCTAATACGATCAGTAGATATATATGTATTATTTAAAATACAATAACAGATAAACACTCAAAACTATGCGGTTTTAATATTGGTTCCTCTGGAAATCTTAAAATGATTTAATTATAACTTGGATTTTTTAAAAGAATCTTTTATTAAATCTTAAAAATCTGCTGTTCATCATTAAAAGTTATTATTTTTGATTGAACAGATTGTTTAACGAACAGAACGTTATAACAGAACTTCTATTTAAGTTGCATATGAAATGCGAAATGAAGTAATCTTATTATTATATTTGATTCATATAACTTGCATATATATTCTTTTTTATTAAACAATTTTAATTAATGATAACCAATAAATGCTTAAAACTGTTTTGATTGCTTTTGTTGATGTCTACTTGTGTTAATTTTAATAAAACTAATATATTAAGTACTTTTTTTTTACTAATTTGAAATAATTACTGCGATACTTATGCTACTAAATCACTAATACTTGTAGCTATTTTTATGAATTAAATAAAAAATCAACTAATATTTTTTTAATCAAAAATACATTAAATGGAATTGTTACAATTAAAGTTGCATAAATAGATTTAATTAGCATGTTTTTATATTATGCTTGTCACTATTTTTATGAACAAAATAGAAAATAAACTAATAAAGATTTTTTCTTTTTTTTTTCAAATGATATTCCATGATACAATGTTTACAATTGAAGTTATATAAAAAAAAATCATTCGATTTTAAATCTATACTGGATCTAGAATAGTTTAAATTATTTACTTAATTCCAAGAGGGGATTCTTATTAGGGACTTTTACAATATAAAAAATTTAACGGAATGTATTTAATTGAAGTACTCAAAATCGATTCAATGAATAGATTTTACATGTATACACTAATTAACACGAACATAAATATAATTATTGTTTTGTATATACCTTATATTTTTATTAGATATGTTAATTTTATGAATAAAATAGATTTAAGTATGCTATTAAGAGAGAAAATTGTACTTATATTTCACATTATAATTAAGTAAAACAAAATAATAACAAAAGTTAGAAGATAATGGTTAGTCACCTAGGAGGATGTAATACAAGATGGATGATGTTCATTACATCCTCCTAATTAAGATACTAGCATAAAACCTTTAGCTTTTTATATTTGTTTTAGTTTCAAAGCAAAATGTAGGAAAGATGTTGTCCAATAAAATAAAAATGCATTATTTATGGGGTATGGATAGAATAATACAAACAACAAATCGTCAGTTAAGTTCCCACTTGTGCTATCTGACTTTGCAAAACGCTAGAAATTTACTAAAGAGTACCCCTTGGCGAACTTTCCGAAATTGCGCCAAAAGTCGGTCAAAAACCCATCCGAAATGATAGGATAGGTTTGAAATATCGTGCATTAGAGCTACACGATGGAGAGCCGAAAATCTTGTTAGTCCATTTAAGGGGTCATAGGAGTCTTAAAAATGTGCAAAGAAGGTACTACAAAGTATAGTTTGATCTTTCATGTAATTTTTTAACTACTCAATATATAAGTATAATTTTTTTTTCTGTAATTCTATAAGATTTATTTAATATAAAACAAATTTTAAAATTTATGAAATTTAGCCAAAACTAAAATAAATGGATATAGCATAAAGCTATTTTAGCACATTGGGATTAGGCTTGCGCGGCAAATTTTGAGTCAAAATTGAAAAAATGACCAAAAAAATGACTTTATATTGTACAAATATGTACGAACAAAGACTTATACCTAAAATCTCATCTCAATTTTAATTATAAATTATTTTTTTAAAAAAAATTAAAATTAAAATTTTAAAAAAAATTATAATTTTTTTAGAAAAAAGTCTTAAATAATTTCTAATTAAAATTGAGCGAGAATTTGGTATAAGTCCTAGTTTGTACATATTTGTTCAATATAAAGTCATTTTCTTGGTCATTTTTTCAATTTTGACCTCAAAATTTGCCGCGCAAGACTAATCGCAATGTGTTAAAACAGCTTTGTGTTCAATATCATTTATTTTAGTTTTGGTTAAAGTTTCATAAATTTTAAAATTAGTTTTATATTAAATAAATCGCGTAGAATTACATATCAAAAAAATTATACTTATATATTGAGTAGTTAAAAAAATACATGAAGATCAAATTATGCTTTGTAGTACCTTCTTTGCACATTTTTAAGACTCTATGACCCTTAAAGAATTCGAATCAGTCGAAGTCAGACGATTGCCACACAAAATTATTATCGCCGAATCCGAAAAAATCGCGCCAAGGGTTACCTTACAGTGAAGACGATCCTTTCACAACAGTTAGATAGCACAAGTGGGAACTTAAGCGACGAAATATGTAATAATTACAGTTCTTTTAAAAATTAAAATGAAAATTTAAGTCAAAATCAAAAGTCCAACAAAAAAAAAGTCAGTCTCCTTTGAATAAAATCAATTTTGTGTAAAGATTACGAACAGAGTCTCCTCTTTTAACAAATTTTTCCCCTAATACTAGTATCTAACCAATAAATACCTATTTAACACTGCTCGTATGAGATTTGCGGTAGATTTTTAAAATTTAATAAAAGATTTTTAAAAAATTCAAGTTATAAACAAAATAATTTTAAGATTTCCAGAAGAACCAATATTAATATCGCCTAGTTTTGGGTGTTTATTTGTTATTGTATTTAAAATAATACATGTAAAATCTACTCTCTTGAGCATATTAGAAATATACATATGTATCGTTTACAAATGTGATCAAATTTTTTTCATTAAAATGAAAAATCGTAAATTCTCCCATAGAACCATGTTAATAGGGGTAGATAACGATAGAAGCCTTCCCCGATCCTACCCTCCAAACCAGGCGGATTTCAATTAGGCAAAGTAGGCAGTCGCTATAGGCCCCTTCATTTTATAAAGGCCCCCCAGGTTGAACTACCCCTTATAATTATTAAAAAAAAATCTTTAACTTACAGGTTTTTTTTTGTTTTCAATATTTATAACTAATAGTTTGTCTTTTTATATTTTCGAAAAAAATAGTAAGAGAAACAGAGTAATTTTCCTAATCGCTAGGAATACATATTATTGAGCCACGGAAGGATAGCAAAGCCAAGATAAAGAGAACCAAGTAGATTTTTGCAACATAAATGTATTTGAATCCACACCCTTCCACCTATATGCTAGAAAAAATCAACAAAAGCACGCCATTTAGAGATTTTTTAAAAACTTTAAAAACAAAAAACAACCAATTTCATTAATTTTCATTTGCGGATTTAATTAAGTCTTTCTTTATCGAAAAGTTAAAATTCCAAAATTTGTTTGAAATTCGAAGAATGACACCCCCCCCTGTTTGGTGGAAAGAATAAGAGGGCCGTCAAAATTTACTGCTACAGGCCCTACATGTTTTTATGGCCTGCCCGCCCTGGCTACACCTCTGGCGTTGGCTCACGCGAAGACCACATGACTATCCTGTTCTTTTCGTATCCTACAGTCTGACGAGTCATGTAAAAATTGTGAACAGGCTTATTTTAAAAAATAAAATGAAATGAAAAGAAACAGAGACCTTTTTTCGTCGGTCCTTAGAACATAGAGGCAAAGCTCAGAAGAAAATGTTCGTAGCAGAGACAAAAATTTAGAGTGGACGCGCATTGGCAAACCTAAAGTGTCTAATAAATCTAACTTACACAGTTCAATGGGACTGTGTCGCGTTTGGGCTCGCATCGATGGCGAGTTTAAACATTTGGCGAGTTTTTACCACAAGACTGAACACAGAGGTCCGAACAATTTTAGTGTTTATGATAAAGAAGCTTTGGAAAGGAGCAAGGATGAATCGCTAGTATTTTAAGATCTCTTAAGATTATTTTCTTGTTTTTTTGTGTCTATTTAAGATTACATTAAACAATTGAATGTGGACTTTTATTAAAAATTAATTTAAAAGACATTAGTAGGTTTATGTAGAGTGTTGCTGTAAATATAAGTTGGTATTGACATGGTGAATATTTTCTGCCGTCTCTATAACTTTCGTTCTAACGGTACCGAATTAAAAAAAAGATCCAAATCAATATATATAATATTTTTTGAACTATAGCTTCTTCCTTATTTAAAAAAATATCATAATATATATATATATACAATGTAGAGTTTCTAAATCACGCTCGTTCGCGCGATTTAATCACTGAATATGAAATTCTTCAGTATATAAAGAAGCTTTTAGAATTAATTCCCTCGATAGAAATTATAGTTAACTGACGAACACACAATTACTAAAAGTATGCAGAACTAAATCAAAATTTACCCGTGAAAGTAGTGACTAATCCTTTTTTATTACCCCTCTTTACAATTAGGAATTCACAAGCATTTTGGGCATCTTGCACAAAACGTTACTGAATTAAGAGTAAACATTCACGATTGTAACATGCTCAGAGATTAAAAGAAATGTAATTAAATATTAATTATTTAAACAAAAGAAGAAAAATTCCAACATATGCTCAAAAATCGTCTGCAAAAACATTAAAAAAAATTCAAGCGCCGTGATTGGTAGAAACCACTGACATGGATATTGATGGTAGTCTCCACTTCGGTTTGCTAGCTGATATTCAGGTCTTGCGACAATTTGGAATAGTTTCGTAAAACGAAACGGTAGCGATAAGTTGCCATATGTATCAGACCTTTCCTCTTGGCGATTTATGATGTTTAGGACATAATGCCTAATCTGCAAGGGATAGCGGGTTTTTTAGAAAAAAACGGTTTTCCATTTTCCATCTGTTTTTTCTAAAAAACCGGTTTTTCGGTTACCGTAGGGCTCATACAAAAAAAAAATCGGTTTTTCATGCCAAAACCGGGACCACGGTTTTTTGAAAACCGGTTTTGGTTTTCATCCCTAAGTGCTTTACTATGAATGCGCAGTCCCACTCCACAGACAAGAATCTAAACAGACTGCGCTATATACTGTTTATATAAATAAAATTTTTTATATAATAACCCCCCCTTTTTATTTTTTTTTTTTTTTTTTTTTAGTGTGAATGAGGCGAAAAGTCTCCACCCCTGAGTAGTAACAAATTAACTCTGGTAGGGGCGTACAAGTGTAGTTTTCTCCTTGGCTGCTATTTTTAAGCTCTTTAGGAGCTTTAAACGTAGCTAATAACGCTTCGTAATTTGAAAACTGGTCATACTGTTTCTGCTGGTTTGAAACATTTTTAATGCTTATTTTTTTAACTCCCAAAAGCGGAGTTTTAGCACAGCTATAAATGTCTCGTGAAGCTCGTGTAATTTTCGCTTTTCTTAGTGGATTGCGGGGCACGTAGACCAGGGTTCTAAATTTTCGAGGCGTCAATGACTAGTGTTAAAGCTTCAAAAGAAGGCTAGAAATAGGCAGCCAGAAACATTCGTGAATGGGCTTGTTGTTTGTTTGTACGTGGGATCTGGAACAGCTCCGCGGATAGTTTGCACTTTTCTCGAAGCACTTTTTTTTCCGAAATTGAGTTTTCTAAGATAATTTAATTTCGTTGTTATATTTTTAAAATTACAACTTCTTGCTGTGCTGTTGGTTGTTTTTAATAATTAACAACGATAACTTGCATCAAAAGAAGTTAGAATAATTGGATTTTTAAATATATAACAACCTATAATATATTCTTAGATAATTTATTTGGAATACCAAAGCAATACTAGAAATGGCAAACAGTAATTCGAGTGAAAAATGAAAACAAGACTGTGAGCTGTTGCTAGTTCCCACGTGAAACAAGCTTGTTAAATTAATTTAAAAATGGTGAATATATTATTTATTAATATTTACTGAAATATATGTATAACTACTGTTATAATATTTTATAAATGATAAATTATAAATTTAAGTAAATAGCAAACAGAATACCACAAAACAATGAAAAAAGATTTTAACTTTAATTTACAATTCCAAAATTTACATTTTAAAAGGGTTTTTGTTTTTTGTATTGGAAAATTATAATATCCAATTTAGGATATTTTTTATATATAATTTATATTATTTATATATATATTATATAGTATATACTATATATATATATTATATATATATATTATATATATATATATATATATATTAAATATATATATTATATATTATATATTCTATAATATATATATATATATGTAATATATTTATATATAATGTTACATAATAATTTCATTTATTATATTTATATTATATCATATTATATAATGCCAGTATTAATCATTTAATTTAACTTTTCAAATATTATTAGGGTAATAAGTTTTTCAGCAGAAGGAATAAGCAATAATGAGACCGCTTCAAAATAATAAGTTTGTAGATAAAATTTTGCAAATTACTTTAGTTTTAAAGTTAAATAAAGCAATTTAAAGTTTTGAATTCGGTGTTTACACGTTTTGAAATCTTTAAATTATATTAGTTTTTCTACTTGGCTTTTCCTGTACACAAAACATTAATATTTCCTTTGTTATTATTTATAACACAGCCATTATAGTTGTATCATTAAGAAAATACAAGAGTAGAATAATGTTATTAAAAATAAAGTGTAGATATAAAATGTTTTTTTATTCCAAATAAATTAGGAAATAGAGTTGCTTTAGAGCAAGTAAAAATAAATCATTTCTTAAAATATCAATGATTTAGGGGGGGGGGGGGAAATTAATATTTTACAGTGTTTCCAAGTTCATTGGAAAAAAGGCATAATCATAATTTTGATAAATGTAACAAAACATTGATTAAATTAGTAAATGATTGCGGCACTTTTGTAATACAAACTTATACAATGAAGGGAAACAAATGCAAAAATATTTATTTTTTAAAAATAAGTGGATATATTTTAAAAATTATAACAATAAAAAAAAAACTACATCAAAAAACAGTCAATAAAAAAATATGTAAAACAACATTAAATTTAGGAATAACATATAAAAAAAAAAATTTTTAAGTATTTTTATGTTGCTTAGTTATAAGAAATAGTATTAGTAGGTACTACACTGTATGCTAATTTTTTTATCAGATTAGTAATATATTTAAAAATAAAACATATATAGGGAGGAGTCATGAAGTAATTTTGTACAAATTAAGGAATAATTGGGCAGTAGGTGTTGCACTTGAGTGGTGATGTTCCAACAAATCAGGTGTTGTTAATTGGTCACTTTGGAGAAGGAGGTTATGGAATGATTTTAAAAAAGAAGTCAATTTTCTTCATCTATGAAAAAGCTTTTTTAAAACAAACATCAAAATGTGAATAAAAATCAAATATTTTTTAAATGCTCTAAAGCGAAGCAATTAATTACAATAGTTATTGTATAGGACCTTTAACATTTAATAGCCAATATATAGGGGTGAGGAGGGCATATTTCATATTTAGTGACATGAATAGTCAGTTTTGACTCAAAAAGTGTTATTATATGGAAATTTAGTTTACTTAAGCTAAACAAGATTTAAAAAAAAAAAAATTAAGAATAATTAGGTACTAAATAAAAACAAGGTAAATTTGACATAAATAAAGTAACAATTTAATGAATGTATCTATGATTTTTATATAATTGCATTTTTGGAAACCTGTTAAGAAAATTACTCCTGCTAAAAAATTTATTATTTTGGGAGTAAACAATTTCTACAAACCTTGGATGGTAAAAGGTTCATTCCTATATATTATAGAAGGGATCCTTTCGGGGGAGCCTGAGTAGGCCCCAACGCCACCCTCCTTGCATCTATCATTTTAATGTGCACTCCTATACCCCGTTACATTCCAATGAACCCTTTTAAGCTGCAGGGGGGTTTATAGGACATCAGATGGGTTATATTTGTTTAAAACATAGTTTTAACAAACTCCAACAACCTTAATATTACAATTACCCTTTCATATCTTTATACCTTATTTACTAAAGCTTACACGGCAAAAATGAAGTGCGCAACCTCATTCCATAGTTAATAAGTTTAATTAGCTTTTAAATACAAAAATAATCGTACGACTACTAAAAAAAAAAAACAGATGTATTTTAGGTATGTTAAGTCACACATATCAATAATTTTACAATACTCAGCGTAAGAACCAATCCTTCTTCCGTGATCGAGCATTTAGCGCTGATGCACAAGGAAACACATTACCAAGATATTTGCAATAAATAAAATATTTAACAACCCCCTTACCTATCACTATCCTTTGGGCAACATAAAAAATTTCCTAAAATAAATCCAACCGTAATGTGTTATTGACGAAGAAAAGAACGCATCCCAAACAATATTTTTCTCCGGCTCTCTCGAGTTCGCCCATATTTTCTTCTTTCCGCAACTCCTTACCAAAAGTAAGGGGCGCCCGCCAAGCGCGCCCATCCATTTACATCCCAAGTCTTGAGCCCCAATTAATTCGTCAAGTTGCGCCGCGCTACCATGGAGTTCGTCGCGAGAGTTTTAACCAGTGAGTCAATCCTTAGTTCGACCCTTAATCCGCTGGATGGCTGGGGATCGTACACCTTCTCTCAAACAACCCCTTCCGATTGGACCTGTCTGTATTACGACTTATTGTCTGTGGGTCCCACTCTATGTTATGGTCTCTGGTTCGTAGTGTTGTTTTCATGGTTTGGTATTTCTATGCAACCTATCATGCATTACATCATATTTAGTACTCCTTTTGAAAGTATGCATGGACACCAATTGCTGTGGATCGTCATTGAGCGAGGGATTTGGTTATACCAACACCATTTTAAAAACACTTTTTGCAGGAAGTATCTACTTTAATTATCCATATCACTTTAATTACTATTAATATTTTGTTTTAAAAACCCAAATTATATAGCACCAAAATCAAATGGACATGAAGTGTCAAATACTATGTCATCAATTTTATTAATATTCCCTCTTATTGATAAAACCGTCCCAAATTATTAAGTTAACATTTTGGGAGTTGTATACGCGCATATTGCTGAGAGTCTTTTTCCACCCTTGAGGAAAAAAACACCATTCGCTAAGTTAAGTTTAACATAATTACAATGGTGATACTGGATTTACTTCAATTAGTGCCTAGAAGCAACGCACAAGATAATTATTTATTAAACCCCATGAGGAAATTTGAGGTATTACCCCAGTATTTTGCTATCTTTAATTATTTTTAATTTTATGCATTAACCCAAATATCCAATTTCATTTCAAAAGTTTTTAGTAACATACATTCTTGTTCAACAATCTACCCTTCATGTGGTACAGGTACGACATTCTCTTTGAGTTTACCCAAATTAACGACACACAAATATTACACCTACAAGAGGTATGCACATTTAGATTAAAAAAAAATCTCAATACATTACTGTTGCCCCCCCCCGATGTGCATAAAAGTTCGGCAGAATGATTTAGTTCAAAAACAAGAATTGACAACCAAACGATGTTCCATTAATTGGTTTAATAATTTCGAGAGATTGGCGTCTTGTCGAAAGGGAATTTTGGCGGTGAGCGTATTCGGCGCCGTTTCCTCCAGGATCCTGGTTCCCAATGGCTGGGAAATTCGCCGGTTATAACTGGCAACCCTGCAACCGGATCGTGTTAGATACAAATCCGTTCTTCTATTGTGTTTATACTGGATCTTTCTTTTTAATTACTCTAAATAATTTTGGAATAACATTCAATATTAGAAAGGACATTTTCGATCTCCTCTATTTTCTAAGGTACCCATGTATAATGCAGGCAACGATGGCATTTTATTGAATATTAAAAAGAGCGGGGACCAACTAGGCAATTGTATCACTTGTTCACAGTATTTTGCCCCCCAAGACGTGCGTTTGGTATGTTAACTCCAAGACACCAAAATATTGCCACCCCGTGCAACCGATTAACTCTTCAATCAGCGATCGTCCAGGGGTAGCAGAGGCCAAAGAGGTGAGGGAGGGAGGGGTGCATGACAGCTTATCTATCCTCAAATATTTCCGTAGCATAATTCTCAAGCGATCCAAGTTGTTCACACTCGACTGTAGCGCCATCTGATCCTATGCTAAATTCTGAAGAAAATGTCAACATTGTCAACACTCAACTTCTCTCCCCCTTCAGGACCATGTCTAAACTTGTGGAGGGTGGCGCACAAAGATGGCAACATCTGTCATATGTGTATGTGTGTGTCTTGTGTTGTCCTACCTTGATTGACGGATGGCTTATAAGCGGGTTCCTTGCGACCTAACAAGCAACTAAAGCCTGAACAATATATACAACATACCAACCAACCAACTCACTTCCTTGATGTGTGTCTAAAGATTTCGTAGACGGTGATGTGTAATTTAATGAATTTTTGAATTGCTGTTTTATCATGGATTCTCCCCCAACAAAAACATTTTAAAAAGCAAGCAAATAGTGTCAATTAGAGGTTAAAGTTAAAACAAAAGAACTTATTATAATCACAGAAAAACATGTGAAAATATTGAAATTCCGAAAGGCGATTTTAAGTGTGAATGTGAAGAAACATTTACCAGTCGTAGTTCATACTACTACAGTCATGTAAAAGTATGTGAACAGGCTAAAAACAAAAAAAAACTGGAATAGGTATAACAGAGAACTTTTTGTGTCAAGAAGAAAACTGTTCGTTTTCTTGTACATATCATGTTGATTTTGTAATCCATTTGAAAGATACGCATTACATCGACTGTGAAGTTGAGCTTAAAACATTTCAAAATTATGCAGGTACGTATCTATTTAATTAATATCACCCATTATATTAACATTTTGTAAAAAAAAAGGAATTATATATAATAATGAAACAGTCAAAACTGACATTAAGTGTCAAATAATATATCAACATATGTATATAATATCAATAACTTATGAAAATAACTTTTATAAAATTATGTGTATCAAATTTGTCCTTTGGAAAAGCAGTTGACAAAACATTTTGTCTTTGTTTTAGCTTAAAAACCTAACAAATGTGTCTGCAAACATATAGCTACAAAATTTATTACTAATTAAATTATAATCAAACTTTCCTAAATTTATATTACTAATTTTTTATTCTTTTTTGCAGAGTTCGAAAACTGGAAGGAGAACATGGAAAAATAGACTAAGTCTGGCTTCTTCTGTCAAGGGTCTAGAAGAGCTTCATCTGGCGTGACGAAGTACTTTAGCTGCAGCAGATCGCGAGCTGCTGCTACAAGTTGTAAATACGGGAAAACGCTCTGTTAAATCACAGGGCTTGCAGAAAATTGGACACAATTGTACTGCTAAAAAAAAAAAAAAAAAAAAAAAAAAAAGGTATAAATACTTAGCCACTCATCACGGCCAAATGTTGTTGTTTTTAAGTGAGTTAGTATAAATTATTGTAGCTCTACATATTATTCTTCTCTGAACAAAAAAAATCACAGAGTATAATGTTTTATTCATTTATTCAAGACATTTAAAAGAAGTTATGTTTGATTTAATTGGTGGGGGGTGTGGGGGGGGGTGAAAGCTTTGTATTTTTATGTCAGTATATTTGCACCATCTTACTCTATCATCAAAAGGGCTGAGTTTAGATTTAAGCTTTGCCAATTTTCAATGTGTCCACAATTCCAACTTTGTTTTTCTTTGTTGAACCAGCATAATAAATTAGATACATATTAGATTACCATACATAGATTACCATACATAATAAATAAATTTGATTACCATACATAATAAATAGAGCGTGGAACTTGGAGTTCATTGTAACTATTTAGGAAAGTTGATTTATGTTAGTTTATTCATATTCATATTGTTTGTTTTAACTTCTTAATTGTTAATATAATAAAGCATACACTCGTGCATAAAAAAATTGCATTTGAGACAGAAAACAATATAATGTGTTGTAATTTGTTTCGTCTATAAAGAATTTACCCGAATTTATAAAATGCTAATAATATATGCAACTGATTATGTTACTGAATTCAATTGTTTTAAACAAACCTTATAATAAAATTAGTTTTATCTTGTACTTATGAAATTTGTGTTTGCGTATAGTTTTTTTTTATTTTTTTTTTAAATTCTAGTAAATGAAATGAGATTTTCTAGACATATAAAGAACTAATTCTTTTATTAAATATAAATTTCATTAATATTCCTTTAACCTCTTATTGATACAAATTATTAAGTTAGCATTTTGCAGTGTATAAACTAGCATAGGGCTTAGAATAATTCATGTAAGGTAAGACATTCTTTTTGAGTAGACCCAAATTAAAACAAATGAGACTCCAAGAGTATGAAATAGATTTTTTAAAAAAAATCTCCAATAATACTAAGCACTAAAAGTTCGGCCAGATTAATTAGTTTAAAAAAACGAATTCGAAACCAAACCGATATTGCATTAATTGGTTTCCATTATTTTCAACAGATGGCGCTATTATCAGAATTTAGCATAGATCAGATGGCGCTACTGTCGAGTGTGAAACTTGGATGCTTGAGAATTATCCCCACGTCAAATATTTCACTCAGATTTTTTTTTTTTTTTTTGCAATTTTAGAACAAAATTCTCAGTATGAAAAGATTTTCTCAGTTTTTGTACATTTTCGTGCTCGCATAAAAAATCTCACGACTTGAGTGCAACTTTTTAATGCACGGTGTCTTATGGGAGTTGCAAGTCATGGCCCTCCATAAATTTTGTTGTCAATAGAAACTCTTTGTTCGCATAATTTATGGAGGGCCATAAGCAGATAAGCTTATAGCAGCCACATAAACTCGTGCGTAAGATTGTTCTAATTCTATAATATCTCAATAAAAAGTGCTCTTGGAACAAATCTGCAAGAATGAAAGTTGTACTTTTCTTCATGCTTTATAATTTTTTCACCAATGTTTTGTTCTAAATACGATAAAGTTTGAGATATTGACCAAACAATTAAACTGTTGACCAAGTTAAAAGGCCGAAAAACATAACATTGGAAAAAATATAATTTTTATTCTATATTTGCAATTAAAATACAAAGAAGGATTACATTTTTTGTGTAGAATCTATTTACATTGGCTATCTGAAATAATTAATAGTTCTCAGGTTCTTCGGCAGGTGTCACTACTACAAAAAATATCGGAATTTGAACTTTTCTTTTATTTATTTTTTTCGGTGATGCCACAACGAAATTTAGGTTTTTGTGTTTGTTGATAAACGCTGGTTTCTTCCAATAGTTAACTCACCCCCAAATTTAGACCAATTATTAATTTCTTTAATCTGAGACCTAGCCTGTATGTAATAGATTGGATTTTAATATTTCTTTTTGTTTAAAGAATAATTTTCTATTTTGAAGACTTAATCAAAGGAGTAGGCCTAATATTGTTCCACTATCTTCAACTTATGAAAAGATGCCTATTTGGTTGTTTCTATCAAGGTAATTAAAATATTATATATTTAATGATGTATTTCGGCTTAGATAAAGTTTTGTTGATAATTATAGAACTGTAATAAAACTGTATTCAAAAATTTAGCTGTAAAGTTTTCAGCTGAATGTAATAAGTATTTAAAGTGACAGGTTTGTTGTAAACATTTCAAGTGTTTATGGGGGAATTTAATATTAACGAAACTCAACGTATTCTAATAATAATATTTTTTTTTCAATATGAATAAGGGTTCGAAAATGTTTCTTCGATTAATTTGCTAGCTAGAATCATATCAACATATTCTATTAAAATTGTTTAAATTTTCCTTGGATAGACCTGTAATTATCGATTGAATCTTATATGTTAAATAGTTTTTCAGAAACATTTTTTTTTTAATTAAAATTTTGATTCGTATTTGCATTTATTCGTTACTGAACAAGTACACAGTTGACATAAAAATATAAGATAAGGTAATTTTCGTAACCTTTTTAGTTATGGCCAACTTACAGAAAAATATCATGAAATTAAGGTTACTACGTTATGGGAGTTGTGGAAATGTAGGTAAATTATTGATAGTTACTTAACTATGCTTGAAGGTTGTTGCTAGAGTTACTAAATTCCTTGTCATTTTCGAAGAGCTAGGAATACTTAATGCTCTTTGATGTTCTTTTAAAGTTTCTTATTATTATGAATGAGGTAAGGCATTTATTTACTTTTGCTAGAAACTGATCATTGCGTTGTATGGTCATAAGTGTGCAAGTTATTGAAATTACCTAAATCAATATTATGGAAAAATGTTTTAGATCTCGACTGTTAGTGTTGAAAACTTGATAAAGAATTATGGAGGAGCTACCTGAGTTTCGTGCTTAAAACACTAAGATCAAATGCAGATTATCTGCGAGCTTTTTTGAGAAAATATTTTTTATTCAAAAGAAAATGCTCTTTTTTTACCATTCTACTTCCATAGTAAAATCACCAGAATTTTCGCGTTATGGGTTACCAAAGTCTCGCAATTGTGGAGTCAAAGATTTTTTGCCTTTATATTATCACTGCAGTTTTTTTTTTTTTTGTAATTTTATTACAGCTGGTGTTCCAAAATTTTAGAAATCGCAATTTAGGAAAGCCTGACATTTTGGATATAACGTTCAGCTGAGTTCTTTTGATCACCTGATTTTCTAAATGTTTGGTTTTTACAGTGCTCCTTGCCAACCTAAAATGGGTAAATAGAAATATGCTATGAAAAAGATCCTTCGGCGGATGTAAAGAGCTTCATAAATTATTGGTGAATTCATCCAGAAAACGTGTTTAAAACATTAATTTCGTTTACGGTCTAACAGATTTGAATATTATTTAAGAAAATTTTGCAATTTTATCAGAATTAAAAGTGTATTTTGGTTAAATTGTATTGAGATCATTTTGTATGTAAATATTACCTTACAAGAGTTTCTAACTAACAGACCAATCACGCTTTTATTTCCCCCTGCCTTTTTACTATTTGTTTTTACCCAAGTTAGGCTGGCAGGGAGTGCATCCTTTTATTGAGTTTTGGAATTTGCAGTTTTACAGATTTGTGTTATCAAGATAGCAAAAAATACTTGAGGGGTGATGAATATTCAAAGGGGGGAAATTTAAATAATGTTGTACCTTTGTACAGTTAAGTCATTCTCCAACCATAACGAACCAGCCAATTTTCACTTTCAACTCTCTTAAATTTTCTAAAAACCAGTAAAAATATCTTAGTTAATTATTTCACTTTTGTTCTTTAAAAATAGGTTAAAATAATGTTTTTCTATTTTATTTTAAAGTGACCGGATAAAGCTTCTTTGGTTGGTAAAGCGAAGAAGAATGAGATAAACAGGTTTTCTGTCACCAATGTCCGCAAAGCAGACACAATTACGGGAAGACTTCAGGGTCTTCCCCTTCCCCGGTTTAACTATAGAATATTTGTGAAGTTTCAATACCGTGTACTAATTTATTAGATTGCAATGACAAAAAGAAACCCGTGAGTTTGTAGCAGAAATTGCCTTTAGAACTGTTCCACAAAACTTAAGTTTTTTTTTCTAAATCGACAAAAGCTGCTTTTTCTTCTATTTAAACTTTAAAACCACCAAATTTTTCTATTTTCACTTTCTTTTTTTAATTCAATTATTATTACTATTGTGATATTATTAATTTTTGTTTGCTAACTTTATTTTCATTTTGAAAGAAAAAAATATGCTAATAGTAACTCGCTCTAACAATTGAAACATTAACATTTTATTCGATATTTATAATTTTTTATCCATAATTTACTATTTTCAAACAAACTTCTTCGAAAAATATATCAACAGATTTTTATAGATGTTGTATTTTTGTTCTTAGCCTTTTTATTCCCAATTATCACTATTTCTTTAACATTGGTTCTCTTTGAAAAACAGTAGGATGGTTAAATTGCAATTTTTCTATTTGAAAATTTTAAAAGTAACTGTAATTAGTTAGTTAGTTACTTTCCATATTAAATAACTGTAACTTATTTACTTTTTAAAAGTAACTTTCCAATCCCTCTAAAAAGCAGAAACAGCACTAAAAAAACTCACCAAAAGGAATAAAATAATATTTACTAACTCATTATTTATCATTTAATTTTTTAAAAAAATTTCGTTGAGGAGTCAGAAAGACCATTGAAGAAAAGTTGTCGAGGGGTAAAAAGTTAAAAATTGTGTTTGCTAAGGAAGCATAAGTCGCCAAATGAATAAAAGTCATGTTTTGTCCTCTCACACAAGGGACAGACAGGGCTATCTTTGATGCCGATTCTGCCGAGATGTCTATTTAAGTAATCATGTCCTGTTCAATTTCTAAAATTTGCAGAAAACACCCTTCAATGCAGGTTCATTGGGATCGGATTTTTAATCAGGCTTTCCCTTAGCAATATTTTCATAGGTTTGATGAGTATGACTACTTGTTGAATGTATAATTTTCGAAACAGCCTGGGTGCAGGCGTTGTTTAAAGGTTGTCACGTTGGTTAAAAGTAAAAAGTCACGTTGGTTAAAGGTTGTTCGAGGCGGCTGCCTTGTTTAGCCAGAGAGCTTGAATTGTCCAACCAGACTTGATTAGAAGGTTTGCTTTTAAGGTTTTAATTTTGCCTGCTCAACTCTACTTGAGTCTGTATTATTAACAGAGCAGATGGTATTTATTATTAGACTCTAAATCATAAATTCAAAATATTTTTTTATGAATAATAATAAAACTCCCTGTGTCATATTTTTGATAAATATAAGGCCAACCATTAAACAATCTCATTGTGATCAGGGTTGGCATGGGTTTTACCACCCCCGGTAAATACCATGGTAAAAACCAGTATTTACCTTCCTGGGAAAAATTATGTGTTTCTCACCTGGGAAAAACTCAAATATTGTAACAACTATTAATTACTAAATCTTAATTAATGGGGCTAATTAAAATAATTTTTATTTTGTATTGTAATAAGTATTTATCATGGCCTTAATATTTGTAAAAATAGGCAAACCTTCCTTACTTATTTTTCATCTGTGGGAACATAATAATTCATGTACTCTTGTTTATATTTATTTAAGGGTTCTCATTTGAAGAGTACAGGAGAAGAACCGCTTGATTTCTTTAGAGTCTTTCGGTTCTTCATTTGCGGTACAAACGTGTAACTTGTATCCACTTATTTCTGGTGTAAATCAGGGCTGCCGCGAAAGATAAGCGATTTCTCGCTATCATCCCCAAAGAGGCTATTAAGGAAAGCCTTCTACGAAATAAAGCGGTTCTTCCCCTGTACTCTTCATTTGTATAAACATGAATACTTATTAGAATATGATCTGTGTCATTAAAGTATTGTGTAAGGTATAGAGTTATATGTACTTTATTTAAAAATAATATCAAACGACTTCACTAGGCCTTGGCAAATTATAACGGCCTATGGTAGGGATGAGAGGGAACAAAAAGCACAAACTTAAGAAGGGTTCCTCCACTCAGACAATGGCATAATTGCAGTCACAACCAGAATGTAAAAATTATTATGTAAACAAAAGAAAAACTTATTATACTTTTATAAAACTTTTTAACTAAAAAGAATTTCCCAGATAAGGTACATCCAAGAAAAACAATCGTATTTTTCATTTTTTTCTTTAAATTAAAGATGTTTTTCCCGTTATTTACCAGTTTTTCCCGCTGGGATGGAAATATTAGTTTTGGACGAGAAAAACCCAACCCTGATTGTGATATCTTTATGACACCATTTTTTTTACTGATTCATAAAACAATGCTAAATGTTTCCTTGCAGTTTTCACTTAAAATAAATTTCTCAAACATAAATGAAGTGGCGGCACTAGAAAAATTAATACAAATTCTTTGAACAATAAGATACCTTCAATTTTTAACGTTATAAAAGTAGTGTGATATAAGATAATAAAATTATTTATTATTTTATAAAAGAAGATATATAAAGTAGGTTAAATAAAAAAAAATTAAAACCTTTTTGAATGTTTATCATTTTAACCTGACTCTGTGATGTTCAAACTAGTAATAATGCTTATGCTTGTGCAAAATCTACACAAACATAGCTTCATGAGGTAGAAAATTGTGTCAAATACAACAGCCTGAAAGGTAGTATGAGAATTTAAATTAATTTATTATTAATTTGAAGATAGCTGCTTGCCGCCTTTACGTGTTGATTTATGGATTGCTTAAACTAGAATAAGTAAAAAGATGCACTTGTTCAAGTATACGTATTTGCCTATTTTAAATTTTTTTTTATAGTATCAAACAAATAACGGTTCTGTGGCTGAGAGGTTAAACGTGTCCGCCTCGTAAGCCCGAGTTCGCGGGTTCGAGCCCCGGCTGAGTCGTCGAATTTTCTGAATAGGAAAATCCTTGGCACCCATGTCATATGAGTATGTGGCCATGTAAAAGATCCCTGGAGGGCCCATTTGGCTGGTGTTCTCTCGGCAAAATTAAAATCTCGGCATACTTTAACATCCATAGGGAGATATTCATTGTAATCTGCGCGTCAAAATTGGTAGCGGGAGTCGCCTAGATGGTGCCACAGAAAATGGCCCTCAGTTCTGGGATATATGCAGAGTCTGCAAAGGCTTGACCGCCATTGTTGCAGCCCCAATGGAGACCAAAAAAAAAGTTTCAAACAATTTGCAGCCTGTATGAGGGGGTGGCTGACTTCGTCATATACCTTTGTCATACGGCGCTTTTGCAGGGACTTAATAAGATGAGTTTAAAAAAATATATTTAAGCTCAAAACCTTTATAAAATATTGGCGAAGTTAAATACTGGCCTTGTAGCCAGGAATCTAATAAAAAAAATTCAGGAACCATCAGTTACATACATCTTTATCGGGAAGTTTAGACATAGGGCTATACAAGTCTCACAATACACACTACACATACATTTATTCACTCGTTTTAAAATATATTTTCCATTGTATATTACGTTATTGAGCTCTTAAATAAAGCAGGACTCATGCTCCTCCTCAAAAATCCTGCTTGAATTTTAAAAATGCTCTTTACTTTTATAATTTGTTACCAATTAAGATTTTGCGTCAGTTTTCCTGCAATGTAAAATTAGCTACTAGCCCTTCCCCCCTCCCCTCTAAAATTAAACACTTCATTTTAGATTTCAAGATAAGTAGTTATCATTTTTCACATGCAAGTTTATTTCTCTCGCTAACTAGAGATGTTTACAACGAAAAAATGGGAAAACATTTCACTACCCGACTCTGATGTAAGCTACTAAAATCAATTTTTTTTGGTGAAGCCTAGCTCAAATTTTTTAACAATGCATGCAACCTGTAACGTTTATTTGCCCCCCCCCCCCCATAGAATTTTGCAATTTATATTTACTAAAGCCTATGCCTACTCAGCCTATTTAGAAATACCTACTGCCCTGATGCCAAATCCCCGTATAGATATAATATTTGTTTAGTGTTGGTTTTTGTGTTCGACTTGATTCATTTATAAGATTTTCGTAGTCCGTATTCAAACATAAACGATAAACCTTCTACTGGAATTGCTAAAGTCTGAAGGACAATTTTACCAAATGTACTACTCTAATTCAATTAAAGTTCCGATTTTTAGCTTCAACGCATACGTCATATAACTTATATATTACGGCTATGTCCGTATTTGAATGAATAAATCGATTTCGAGTAAATAAAACTTTAAAGAATCGATTTAATTAACGCATATGTATATTATTCAGCAAATAAGAGTGTGATCGCGTGACTTCGTAAATGGCTTTTCGAATTGAAGTTAAAAACTTCAAGCTCTTCGAAATGCTGTGTCCGTTTTACAAAGCTCTAAGTGACAGTTATGTCTTAAATGGGTTAGATTTTGAGAGGGTACTTTTTTTTTAAAAAATGTATTTGATAGTCCCTTGAATTTTTTATGTAACTTAAAGGGTTTTATTATAGGTTCTTACAATACTTTGAACTTATAATTATTACTAAGGAATAGTATGAGATAAAAAAAATTAAATTTTACTCTGTACCAGACGTCTGGGTTTGGTAAGGAATGTCCGGGATTTTAATTTTTCACGAAAACGTCCGGGCCTAAAATTTGCTCGTGATATTTAAGGAGTTGTTGAAAATTTAATATTTGTTATAGATTTTGGCAGACATTTCTGCATTTAAAAATAAAAAACAAAACAGAATGTCTTTATGTGTTACATCTTAATTTCTGACAGTCTCATGTAGATATGGGTAAGGCCATTAAATTGTGAATGGACCACGAGACAGTAGGAAAAAAACTAGGATGTCTCATGCCATTTGAGTCATCTAAGAAGTTGTTCAAAATAAGGGGTGTGAACATCGCCAATTAAGATCTAGTTTCCATATCGCTCGAGTCGTTAATATTTTCAGGCGACCTTTTTTTGTGTGTGGTTTTTATTTAATTTATTAAAAATGTATCCTATTTGACCTGTTCATAGATATTTGTTATTTGAAAACTTGGTGAAGGTAGGTGTTTAAAAATGGTGAAGGTTAAAATTTAAATTTTCAGTAAGTTAATGGTCGACTGAAATTTCGCCTGCTCCTATTGGCTGCTCTTTAGACCCGGATATTCGTGCGCACTGTTACGTCAAAATCGAAGGATAAAAAAAAAATTAAAATAACACTCTAACTGAAGCTAAAGTAATAAAAATAACAAATGTATGTCTTGAAATAACAAATAAATTTGTTTATTGAATGTGAAATACCTTTTTGTATTCGATTCTCGCACTCAAAAATGAGAACTATTTTATTTACCCTTTTTCTCGTAGAACATTTGTATACTGCAAACTTAAGGTCGGTTTTGGTGTAACCATTTTCTTATTTTTATTTTACCGGATAATTTTATAATGGTGAAAGGAAGTAAATTCATTGGCAAGCTCTTAATCTAAATAAGCTAACAGGTATCTTTTAAGAAATAAGTATCTTGATTCGTATTTCATTTATTACAGTAGTATGTAGAGAAAAAAGCTGTATTGTACATTATTTTTGGTAATATTTTTTTTGTATATATTGACCCGTTTTTTCTTTATATCCCATCGAAAGATGAAAAAAAAAAACCCTCGTATTTTACTACAAATTATTCGAGTCTTAGTGAGATTTTTGTCAAACCAACCGAATCAATCGATTTTATGAATTATTCATTCGATTGTCACACGGATTTCTGGTGACATAACTTCAACTGCTTATAGAACTCTTCAATGTTCGGTATTGACCTATATTCAGCATTAAAGGAAGAAAAACTTAATGGGATTTGGCTTAAATCAGTAGATTACAGGGTTTGGTATGTTTAAAGTGTTAAGTAATCTAGTGTCAAATAAGGTTAAATACTAGGTTGCATTTATCTTTTATCTGCGATATTCTCAATTTAGATTTGAAGACAAATGTAGTCTATAATAGGTAAAAAGATTTGTATGTGATAGGCCAGGGGTTTTATTTCTGCAATTAATTCACTTCTATTTTTGTAATACCTGAAACTAACCAACGTTTAAAACTGAAAATTGTGGATGTGAAGGTCATTTTCCCAAATTATGTAAATAATAGTTCTGCGAGCTGTAGAGCTACTTTAATAGAGAGAGTTACTTTATTTTTATTTATTTATTTTTGCTGTTTGATAATCTCCCCCACTAGGAGCATTCTATCATATAAAATGACGAACAGACTTCGAATTACTCTTCTATACCGGATTGCCAATTAATTGCAATCGTCAATGTTTTAAATTGAAACTAATCTAAAAAATTAAAACTAAGTTTTAATTATTTTATACATATATCTTTACCATAACACTTTAATTCGTGTATGTGTTTTGGTAATGAAGTTACTTTTAGTGTGGTATGAATAATCATAAAACACTTAATAGGCAAATTGCAAGTAAATGTGAAACAATTTATATGTATGGCATTATGTTCTGAGTTTAGTTTCCCTTTTGGGAACGTAGTCTACTAATATCGCTCTCCACGCGACAAAGCAATTAACAAAAGGATAATTTTTTGTAACAAATTCTCAGGAGATAGCATTAATATCTTCACCGTTATCGACTTTCGCGAAAAAATGCAACCTTATAAGTTCATGTTACGAGCTTCATTTGTCATATATTCAGCGTTAACAAATGTATCGAGCTGTGAACAAGCCATTGATGAGACTTCTTATTCAAGTATTTGAATATCTGTGTTTCGGGTCACTGATATTTACCCGGTCAAAGGTGGCACCAATCGAATAGGTATATCGAGCTGAGACAAATCTTAATCGTAATCTTTTTCCGGTCGTGCACACAGCAGCCCTTCAAGGTTCGCCCGTCTCGTCGTTTTGCTCTAATTCCGAACAGTTTGTTGAATGCAGTTTGAGTTTGATACCTTTATATTATAATAAATCTTCCCTTCTATTATTTCACAAGCAAAGTTATTTAAAGAAAATGTCCATTGTTTGAAAATGCGCATGCCCAAGTATTTTGGGGTTATATACTCTTGCACAATATTCAAACTTAGTTATATCTTCTTTCCAGAAGTCAAAGGTTGTAGTTTTTTTTTGTAGCTTAACGTTCTTTCTATCAAATTAATAACCGTTCGTCTCACGGAATTAAAATGATACATACTTCTCAAATTGTATTTTGTAATTATTTACCATTTATTCTGCTAGTTGGTAATGTTTCTGTTATTTTTCCACTTAATTCAAATTAGGCTGAATGAATTTTAATTGTAAAATAATGAAATTTAAGCGAATATCTTAATTACGATGGAAAAAAAAACAGATTTCGCTCAATTGACGCAATTTTTTTGCTACTTTGGTTAGCCCAACTACGTAATTGGTAAGAACGTAAAGATCGCCACTTTCGCCAAGAAAAAACATAAAACTTCGTTACAACCTAGTTAAAATCAAACAGCCCAACTCCTAAAACTTAAAAGTAGCTGTCGAAAACTACTATGGTCAATGGAACATATATGCTGTCATTGGTTTCTTTAATGTCCAATATAGTACTGCAAATGTAGAGACCTTTTATCTGCTTTCATATTTTAAACTCAATATGAATCAATTCCTCCCATTTTAACCTTTATTAACCCTCAATTAAAAATAACAGGACAAGCTGTCATATCCAACAAAAATTTTGCACCTGTGGGAAAGTATAATACCTTCTAATACAAGAAAAATAATCCATCATATTTATCCGTAAATGGATACCTATGATGAATGCATCGCTAGTAAAAGACCCACTGCGCTCTGTTATGATCTGAGGTCTCATTTCCTGAATGCAGTGGTCAAGGGCGCGCGTGCCAAATTATCACTGACACGCCAGGGTCCTATTCTGAGTGTGTCCCAAATGTAGATAGTTATCACTTTCGTGTTTGAGAAACAAAGACCCAAGTCCAGTTGCCATAGTAAAAGAGTTTAGGCATCGTAGTTTCTTCTGTATCATAAATTAGCCCGTTAAAATTATGCTTCCTGACTTGGATATTGTTTTTATTTTCCAGGGAAAATGGCCTTTCTAATTTTGCACTCTATTATTATTACTATTTTATTATTATTATTATTATTGAAATTTGACATTTTTAATAAAGAATTTTTGAGGAATCATTGATAGAAAGTAAATTCTTGGAATTTTCTTCCAGGAATAACCTAATTTAAAAAAAAAAATCCCCGAACACTTTCTCTATCTTTATTAATGTTGAATAGCAAGAGGATCCTTCGATATAAGTATTTTAAGAAAAAGTGAGTGCAGAAATATTATTTCCTTGAACCCTGGTACCAAATTATCATATTATTGCTGATAATTTATCAAATTTCTTATTGTTTTTATCTTTAGTTCCTGATGGTTAGCATTTATTTTATCTATTTATCCTAAATAATATTCCTTTTTAACCTGGAACCTGGTAAAATCCTGGTTTATACGTTTCTTTCTCGTAAGGCTCTTGCTAAAAGCTGTCTTTAGGACTCGTTTGAGGTTGATGCTATATACTTAAGTCAGACATTACGTCCGGGTTTCATCTTTATATTTTGATCATATGCAAAAGAGGAAATGAATTGCGAAAGACTGTTGAATGTTTTTTTTTATTTCAAAATTTGTTTAGGCTGTTTTGTGATTGATCGTGCGAACAATAGACAAGATCGCCATATGCAATCTTGGAAGCTTAGTAATAAGAAGTTAAAATTGTTAAACATCAAACATAATGGTTAAAAAAACTTTCTTTGCTGTGTTGAATGGGTATGCAATTAAAACAACTTATTGGCTTCTTCAATGTACGGGTACTCAGGGTCATTTTGTTGTTTTATGGTGAATTTGTTTTTAGAAAATTATAAGTCCTATTCTCGTTTGAATGGTCTTTATCTGTAGCCATTTGATATTTTTCCATCGAATATTATAATCTTTTGGATAATGAACTCATCAGATAAAAATATTTGAAGGATAGCATAGTAGTTGTTGTGATAGATACGAACAGGACAACATTCCTGGGATTTAAAGAAATTCAACGAAAAGTGTCATTGCACTGTAAAAACTTCGAGACTTTTGCTATTTTTCTGTCGTTCTTGGGCTTATATTTTTGCATCTTGCTTAAATTTATTTGAAATTTTTTTTTTTTTTAATTTCTTAATCTTGTGCGATCTTTTATCTTCATCTATTGTCAATTCACGAATAACGTGCAAGACATCTTTTGATCTTTTTATGAAAATATCTTTTGGATAGTTAAATCTCTTCAAAAACGACCGTTTCTCCTCTCTTTAGACAGACATGGTACATTTCCGCGGAAACGCGGAAATCCGCTTTTTTGACTCGGAAATTTATCATCCCCGAGATTGATGCAAATCTGCATTAAAATTCGTGTGTGTATACACTGTTAAAACTGGAGGTGACGTTTGGCATCTCTAAGGGTGAACGGGCATGTCCCGCCAGCGACACCCCAACAGGTGCCAGAAGGCCACCCATAAGTAGGGTGAAAGGATGGCACCCTAGTTTAGGATGCCACAAGGGGTGAACGGATGGCACCCACCGAAATAAAAGGCACCCCTAATTCAGGGTGCCCGGATGTGAAAGGATGGCACCCCTAATAAAAGGCGCCTCGCACTACCCCCCCCCCCCCCCCCCCAGACTTTCAATTGCATTTGTAGATTTGAATAATGAAATGAAAATTTTTAAGTTGAATTCTGTATCTAAATATATTTCATAGCTAGAATTGTGAATTTTTAGAATTCTTGTAAACTATCACAGGTACTAAACTATCACGGTACAAAGGATATATATTTTTGAAAAACTTCAATTTTGAGTTGCTCATATAATTTTTAATGCCCAAGTAGTAATATATACATATTACAATAAAATTAATATGCACACAAAAATTACTATTGGATATTTTTCAAAAATTATATCATTTGTACAACTTTTTCTATATCTTGCATAGTAAGTTATTTAAAAGTTGTAAAAAGAATATTAGAAAATAATAAAGATAAAACAATTCAATATTGTAAAGGCAAGGTGCTGAAAATTATCAAAATCAATTTTTAATTACTAAACATTTAACTTTAAAAGGTTAAGGAAAGATTCTTTACTGAATTTTAAGACAAGTATTCAATACAGTGCTAAATTGTACCAACTTTTGCAGAGGGTGATTTTTTTTAAAGTTACAACAGGTATTTATAAGATATTTGGCAAGATTGAAATTTATTGAAAAAGAAAATACAGGATAAAGCATTTTTTCTTTATTGAATAGACAAAGAATTAAAAAAAATCATTCAAGATTATAATTGTAAAATATTTTTATGATCACAATAATTTTGTAATATAGGAAACATGTTTGTGAATACCAACACAATTAACAAATACATTACATGCTCAATTATTTAGCATATATCAAAAGTGAACTACTGTTATAGTTCTTAAATTCTCAGGAAAATACACAACAGAAACAGACTGTTGTAAATGGGGGAATGAGTATCCAGAATCCTCGGGCATAAATTCTTGCTGGGACTACTATCGGCCAAATTAGTAGGCGGGGGTACAGACACAATGAGCGTCTACTATCTAAGCTGTTGTACAGGGTGGCATTCTACAAGTTGATATTCTGGAGATAAAACAGGTCCAGTAATTCAGTACCTAGAAAAAAAATAATATTTAGTTGTGTTCGAAAAGTTCTTTGTACAAACATAGAACCTCAGAGAACACAATATATTCAAATTGTGTTTGCTGGAGTATATTTTCATGGAAGCTTCATATCCTATGAGACGTTTACAGAAACTGGAAAAGTTCACAATTTTTAATAAATAAAAAATTATAACAAATATTCCTTTCTGTAAATTGTAAAAGTTAAGAAGATAATTTTTTCTCACATAAAAATAACAATACATTATAATTTTTCAATTGATAAAATTTTATGATATAGATATCATTGGTTTAATTTAAACCTCAACTGTAGTATAGTTATTTTTATTAACCACCTGCAGATCTTTAAAATTAACTATTTAAGCACTGAATGTAAAAGTTGTTGTGTATTAATATATGAATATAAAGATTAAGCCATTTCATACTACATTAATTTATTTCCTGTTTTCCTTTTCTGTTTTATAATTTGGAAGATTATTTTATCTATAGAACTTTTATCTTCCCTATTAACATCTTAACTGGTGTCTTAGAGAGTAAAGTTTACAAGAAACTATAAGTTATGTAAACACATGGATTTTAAAAAAAAGTTTTTTTTTAAAAAAACCAAAAGCTTTTTTAAACAGTTTTTTTTAAACGTGTTTATTTTTAAACATTTTTTTTGTTTTAAACAATTAAATTTCAATTATTGAACAAGTTGTATAGGTTTAAAAAAACACGTTCTTTTTTGCGCTTTCGTCTTCTATATTTACTTCCATTCCCAATAATTTTAGGCATATGCCTTAAATCTTTCTTTGTCGAAGAATCATAGAATACAAGTATCCTTCAATTATCTGGCGATTTGGTGTCTTCCTTTGATTGAATCAGAAGAGCTAATAGAAAAATTTATAAACTAATAATATTGTAATAGCTTAGATCTGGTATTATTTTAATTAACTAAAATTATGTACCACCAGGGTTCGTGATTTTTTTGATTTAAAAAAAAAAAAATCAAATTAATCAGATTTTTTTTTATTTAAATCGGATTTTTTCATTTAAATCAGATTTTAATCAAATGTTTAATTTTTAAATAAATTTTGAATACATAGTACCAGGCAATTTGTTTTACTAAAATTACTTAACATGCAAGTATGTATAATACCTTAATTTAAAAATTAAAAATGTATACCAATACTAAAAATTCGAAATTTCCAATTGCAGGTTTATTGAAAAAAAAAATCTTCCAAATCAGATGCACAAAATATGTCACTTACAAACTGTTGTTAAAATGTTTGAAAATTTTGCAGTGGCACTTGGGCAATTTATCAGTGGCAATCTGGCATTGTCATGCTAAAAATTGAATGCATATATGTAAATTCAAAAGCTTTTTTTTATCATAATGTCATTATTAAATATTAATTTTAAAAATTGGTTTTAATTAAATTTTTAAAAAAAATCATTGATTTAAATCATGATTTTTTTTAAAAAAATCCATTGATTTAAATCACGATTTAAATCATGATTTAAATCAAGTTGATTTAAATCAACGAACCCTGTGTACCACATTGATAATTAGCATAAATCACAAATAGGGGCTATAATAAATAGTAACAAATGTCAATAGTGTCCCATTTGTGGGATCTAAAGTATCACATGTGATACTACAAGGTTTACCGTTTCATCAGGGTCTACTATTTATCACAATCTTAATCTTTAAGGTAATACAGCATGGTCAATGGTCATATATCCTAAAATAAAACCTATTACCTGAAATGTACTGTATTTGTCCAATAAATAATTATAAAACATATAATAATTAACAAAAGTGTTTTAAACATGCTTTTTATTGCTATGATTTGAACATGTTTAAAACAATTGTTTTACCCTGTGTAAACTAAAGCAGCATTCACCTTCCTTGTTGTATTGTAAATATATGTATAAAATTAAAATAGTTAACAAAATGAAGTACATAGATTTAAATTGAATACTATATACTTGACATCAAAAGTTGGAGTATACATTGAGAAAATAAGTAGGTAAATATTTAATCTTAAGGAGGGGAGAATCTATCATTAGTATTGAAAAATTATATGGTGTTTAATAAGTGGATTAAACAGAACCAGTGGCATTGATTTTTTAAAATACAACTTTGTATGCTGAGAACTTAATAATCAAGTTGCGCCTAGCTTATACTAAATTCCACTATTTAGGCCAAGACCAGCCCCATACTTACGGGAAAAGGCTCCTTAGGTGTAAGATTGCAGTTCTTAGTAGGCAAAACAACACGAAAGGAGTTCCATGGCATTAGATAGATTACTCAGTACCTGGAAAGACATATATTTAGTTTAACTTCATTTGTATTGTGTTTTCCGAAGCATAATTTCATATAATTTCCAGAATCTATGTATACATTTATTTTTAATGAAAAACTATTGCAAGTATAAAAAATAAAATACTAGTTATTTCTCAAAGCACTAAGGCTAAGCAAGTTAACTTAGTGAGAAATCGGTTCATCAGGTTTGAAAAATATAAGTTTACCAATGTAAGCCGATGCCTATCAAATGAGGTAGAATACCTAGCTCAGTTAATGGAACAGTTAAGTTCAGTTAATGGCTGCAGTTTATGGAACCGATTTTTTGTAAACAAGCCACTTAATAAATTGATATTTTAAGAGGAAATTAAACATACAAGATAACCGATATGTACTGTACATTTTGGAAAATTGCTTTTGCACTATTTATATTTACCAAGACTGCCCAAGTACTTACGAAAAGGAGCTCAGAGTGAAGGACTTCCTAGTAGTCAGAGCACACGAGTAGTTCCATAGCTCCTCGCGCTTTGAGAGATGACTTAGCACCTGGGAAGATGAGGCATTTATTAGTTTACACAAAGAAAATTCAACTGCATAAAAATCCTAGAATATATTAAACACTGGAAAAGTTAAAAATTAGAAATGTTTTTTCGAAAATCATATTTTCTGAATGCTCTTTGCTTGATAGTCTTTTGGTAACTGTAAAACTGGTCTCGATCAGCTTCTGCATGCATGCAATGTAAGTGTAACACCAATTTCTATTGAATATTGAACAGGGTTTCTAGAAAAAGTTATTTATTCATTGCTCTTTAACAACTCGCAAAATTTTCTAATTTGTGGTCAGGCCAGACACTAGGATTTTACCTCAAAAGTTGGTACTGATAAATAGTATGTAAATACTTACCTTAAATGAAAAAAAACTGCATCGGTTGTATAAACAAATTATATGGTGTTCGATTACTTATTTGTCAATGTACTAAAATGAGGCAACACAATTAAATTAGTTAAACTTGAAAAATGATAGGGGATTCTTTTTTACAATGCAATAACTTCATATATGCTGATAACTTGTGTCTAAATTAATTTAGGAGAGAGCAACTGGTCTATTTAATAATAGAAATTAATAATACGTGTTTTTATCAGATTTGCTTTTAGCATTAATATGTAAATCAATTAATACAATCAAATAAAAGGTAGAATGCATAGTTTACAAACAAATCAGCAGTATTACCGTGTAAACACACAACTTCTATAAATAAACAACTAATTATATTTCGTATAACTAACACATTTCGTACATAGTAACACACAAGATTACGATATACAAATTTAAGAAAATCTTTTGCCACATAGTAAGAAAAATTCTTTGCTGTGTGGTTTTGGTGAAAATTAGTTGTTATGCATTAGTTCCGTTTAAGACTACGCCCGTGCCTTCAATGTCAACTGACTGTAAAAAACAACGTTAATGATAAAATTAAAGTACAACTTTGAAGTAAACCAGAAATATATAGTTTCTAAACAGTAACATCAAAATCGGAAATAACTTTAATTAAATAAATTTCTAAAGAAACTTACTTTATTACTTCACAAACATGCTTGTCCTGATCTCGGCTGGCGTCCATTTTGTTTTGTGACGTCAAACGCATCGGGTGACTTCAGAAGGCACTTGTACGCATGCGCAAGTGTACAATTCACCCTACGGGTGAAACGTTTGAAGGTATTGGCACCCCAAAGACGATTCAAAACGTTTAGGTGTCAATTGGCACCGCCCGTTCACCCTGAGTTGCCAAATGGCACCGATTTGTCACCTCCAGTTTTAACAGTGTATATATGGGTAGTGGGGAGCGTAGCGTCGGAACTCGGAAGGAAAGAAAAAGCAATCGCGCGCCGTAATGTTACGATCGCCCGAGTTTCAGAAAAATAGGATCGCCGAAGTTCCGCGATGTTTTGTTCGCCGGAGTTTCGCGATGTCATGATCGTCGGAGTTTCGCAATGTTATGATCGCCGGAGTTTCGTTACGTTACGATCGCCGTAGATTCGGGATAGTAAGATCGATGGAGTTTCGCGATGTTATGATCGCCGGAGTTTTGGGATAGTAGGAAAGTCGAAGTTTCGCCGCGATGTTTCGGTCGCCGGAGTTTCAGGATAGTAGGATCGATGGAGTTTCGCGATGCTATGATCGCCGGAGATTCGCGATGTTACGATCGCCGAAGTTTCGGGATAGTAGGAAAGTCGAAGTTTCGCCGCGATGTTTCGGTCGCAGGAGTTCCGTGATGTTACGGTCGCCAGAGTCTCAGGATAGTAGGATCGATTGAATTTCACGATTTTTCCAGATTTCAACTAAAAATGCGTGAAGAATATTATTTAATGCAGAAAATTTATCTTTCATAAGAAATATTTTTTATTTTAATTTGGTGCAAACTGAAGTCAACATTCAGAATAAAATTTAATTAATTTTTACTCATTATTTAAATTGTTCTTATATTTTGTCTGATTAGGAATAGTTAAGCCAATTATCTTGTTTTAATATCTATTTTTGGTTATAAAAGTTAACTATTTGTTTATTATTACAAAAATTAATCGTTCGCAAATTGGAATATTTTTGCTATCGTAATTCGTATAAGAAAAAAAAGTTTCAGCTTTTTTTTTTCTTCAGCTTGTACCATGTCTGTAGAAGGATGAACAAGTATTTTCGCGTGTTATGTGAACGGTCTGCCTTCCGTTCAGATGGAATTTCGCGCAATTATTTCGACAAGGTTGTAACTGGTTAATTTAAAAGTTCGATTATGTCATAGCTGGAAAACTTATACCACTTTCTCTGAAATAGCAGACCGCTTCTTTTGATAATGCGACACAATTTTTAAGCCATTATTTAAAATGTAATTTGGATTTCAAATTTTTTGATGAAATTGTAAGGAGTAAGAAGTGAGTGATTTCCTCGAAATATTAAATGGTCATTTAAAAATGTGCCAGAAATTTTAAATTAAACTTTCTAATTTGCTTATATTGCCTCTTGCCTTCAATTTTCAAAGTTTCATTGGGGCTGTATTTATTATTAATCAGGTACTCTATTGAACCTCTCCATTTGGAGTCGGGCTGGGGAGCCCAGTCAGTTAAGGCGTCCGCCTTGCATGCGGAAGGTCCCAGTTTTATTTCCTTGCATCGCCAAAATATCTGCCGACCAATAAACGGCCCGTGCAGCCAAAAATCTCGGACGAATAATACCCCGTGTACCCGTGTTGAATTAGTGCATGTAAAATATGCTCCTAAGTCCCGACGCTGTTTACGATGTCGCACTTAAAGGTTGGATTGGGTGCCGATCCAGATGTCGGCTCGTCACCTAACTGAAGCCCGTCAACAATAGCTCTCGTGTAGTTCAATTTAGACGCAAAATTTAGACTTAATTTAGCTAGATGGGCTGGGGAGCCCAGTCGGTTGAGCACTCGCTTAGCACGCGGAAGGTCCCAGGTTCGGGTCCGGGTGTCGCCAAAATAGCTGCCGACCTATAAACGGCCCGTGCAGCCAAAAATGTCCGACGAATAATACCCCGTGTAGGGGAGTGCACGTTAAATATCCTTCAAAGTCCTAACGCTGCGTACGATGTCACCCTTAACGGTTGCGTTGGGTGCCTATTCATGTGTTGGCTCGTCACCTGACTGTGGTTCTAAAATACGACGCCCTTCGCCAATAGCCCTCGTGTAGTTACAATTTTATAAACCCACTTCAGCGGTTCATAGTGTTTCTCCAAGTGGGAGATTCGGCCGACGAATGACTGGTCGTGACTCATCTTCCGTCTTGAGTTCAGTTGGGGTTTTTAGAAGAAAAAACGCATAAATATTCCTCCCATCTGACTAAGCTTTTAAAGGTCGGGTTTTCTGGTTGTATTTACAGGAGTTAGAGTGGTTCGTAATAACGTTGCCTTAGCGACTGCACGGTAATTTATTGATCTTGTTAGCGAAACTCGGAAACAGGGTGTTAGTTAGGTATAGTTAATGCGTCAAGCTGGCTCGAGACGAGTATTTTATTTACATGTGGGAGATAATTTGGAAATGCAGTGTCAAGATTTTTTTTTACTGGAAAAGATTTCGGCTTTTAGTCTGTCAGATTTTTAATTAGCTAAAAAACGTTTTCATAGAATTGTGAATTATTTTATTGTTTCGTTCGCAAAAGCTTTTATTAATTTTCGCTTGTGGTGTAGAAGCAGAGAATTTTTATTTAACATTTAGTGTACCCCTCCTTGGCTCTCACGTGCATGAAAATTAGTGATTGGAAACATGTAATTTACTTTTCATGAGTTGCAAAATATCCTCAATTTGGGAATTGCAGAAAAGGGTTTAACCTCAGAAACATTTCTTACTAAACATTCTTTATGTAGAACCTAAACATTCTTACCGATTGTTCGTTTGAAATAGTAATACTTAACAACAATGTGGATATTTTAATTACATAAACTTTGCTGATTCCAAACTATTTTCCCTTTTTACTTTATTGGGTGACACAAAGCTCCATGCAAATAAAATTTTAGAAAATAATTTCGAGTGGCCTAGCCATTTACAAATCAATTCGAAAATCTTTTTCAGGCCCCAAAATTAGTTGAAGGACACTCAATTGCCATATAGAATTCAGTTTCTAGTTTCAAAATGTTGAGTACCACTTCAACCCGCAATGCAAGTGCCTAGGTTATTGACTCAAGTTTTTTCTCTAGAATTTGTTTGTTCACTTAGCTGTGTTTCCATGAAAGAAATTGCTTCGATGGTTTCACATAATTTTAACCGATATCACGAATTTTGGTTAAAACAAGGTTGCCACGGTCCTAGAAAAGTCTTTTTTATTTTTTTTTGTGAAATTTCAAAAATTGATAATGCAATGAAAGTTATAAAGTCTTAACCTAAGTTTATAGTTTAGATCATTAATTATTGTTAATGTATAATTTAAATTTTTTTATACGCTTGAATTTATTTATGTATTTGATTTTTGAATTGATTAGATGGATTTTTCAATAACTAAATGGTTATTTTATAACACATATTTAAAATAATTTCAAATTTAGAGATCTTTTATTCGTTTTCTTGAAAAGTCCTTAGATAGTCCTTGATTTTTTTTTTTACCAAAAAGTGTGACAACCCTGTTAAAATCTATTTGAAAAGAATAAAAATACTGTACCCATTATAAAAAGAATTGCGCAATATGGTTAAAATTATAGCAACTTTTTTTAAAAAATTAAATCTTGATTTTTAATTGTTGTTAGAAGCCCAAAGTACTGATGGACTTTTAAAGCTCATAACTTTGTTATGTATATTAAGTAAGAAGTAGCAATATCATTTGGAAAATGTGCCCCGAAATTATCCGGCTCCTGGGCCGTCTAACTTGTCATGGTCAGGCCCTGTAATACAACAACCAAATTTTGGGTCCTTTTAAAACAGTTGAATTATTAGTAATCGGGTTTGTTATAGCTTCTATTTTTGTATTCATATTTAATTCATATTATTTATTTGCAATTATACGAATTATTTAAGTCAAAATGGCTCTATCAATGTTCCGATAATGTTTGGAATCGTCCGTTTTCGGAAGTATATACAAACGTCCCTTTAAGTAGTAACAAGATCGCTCTGGGTGCCAGCTATGACGGTTCGGCCGAGTCATCGTCTCTTGACCGCGATTCAAAATTATGAGGGCCACATCACTTGCTCTTGTTAAGCATTGTTGCAATATTTTTAACCCTTCTAAAATAGTTAGCCATGCCCGTATTTTAAAGGTGAGTTTCCATGTCGTTTACGCGTCCCAAAAGTAGACAATTACGTTCCTGCCAAACCACCGTAGCGGATTTTATATGTGAATGTTTTAACGGCGTTTCTTCCATTTCCAATCGGAAAGCAAGAACGAAAAATCGCTTTGTGTGTTCGCTGGAGCAAATCTTGAATTCTATTATTCGTAAAAATAAGTTTTAAGGTCGGGGCTGTCTCGTGGGTGGGACTTTTCTCCCGGATGTTGCGACGGAGGAAAGATGTCTTTAACTAATGTAAAACCATAATCTAATAATACTATTCATTCTTTCATGCATATTAGCAGGGTCCTCTTTATGGTGTCACCCCCAAAATTTCACAATAATGGCAGCTGTTGTCATTGAAATAGTAGTCACACTGGTACAGTAAAATTAGTATGTGCTACTCAATGAAACTCTTTACTTTGCCACCTAGCCGCAAAATTAGGAGAAATAAAAAAAAAGTATTACAAAATTGGGGGATGTACAATATTAATTTTAATAAGATTAAAAGGGGATTAAAACTAATAGAATAATTCCTTTGTCCTTTACTGATCCAGATTGTATATTTTAATCTTTTTTCCCAGCTTCCACCTAATCATACACACACTTACTTCGCTGTAAAACTCTTATTTGAATTTAAGGGTCTTTTGCTTCAAATGTCACTTTGAAACTATTATTAAACTGCTATAGAGTTGCAAGCATAATTTTGTCGAAGTTAAGATTTATAAATAAAAATATTTTAAATGTAATACAGTAAAAAATATAAATAGCTATAGCTATATAGTCATTCAAATATTGTGTATAAATGTATTGCATTTATTAGTAGTAGTATGTTCCTGTAGACAAACAAACTTTCTGAGAAGCACAGATATCCCTCGATATTACAATGACAGAAGGATATTGGGATGACATTGGAAGCATATAATTTGATACTGTTTGGGGGGGGGGGGGGCTGAACACAATACAGCTAACTTAAAAAAGCAACAGTTATACAACTTTCTGAGTTTTTAATTTACAATGCGCTCATTTCCCGACAGAGACCCCAAGATGTAATGATATCATTCAATATTGTGTGCAACTGAGATTATCCGAACACAAATTATTAAGAACAGGGTGGTAACAGAACCTGGAAATCAGGGAATTTTTCAAATTTTGTAAAATATCAAGGGAATTTTTTCTATTTTGGATTACTTAAACAGCAGGTGTAGGTTCTTGTGATCACTACTAACAGACACTCAATCAAAAAAAAAAAAAAAAAATGCTGGTTGATCTGATTTGCCTGAAGGATAAATCTCTCTCATGAATCATGTTATAACATGATTATCTAGTCACATGATTCCTCTAAACTCATATTTTTGGAAATGTAGAAAAGTTAGGTAGGCTAAACCATAAGCCGGAAAGTATTAATTCCCGTGATATCTGGATTACATTTTCTGTACTGCATTGAAATGTGGGTATTGCATGTTTTCTAGGTAATTGTAAAATCAGGGAATTTTTTGTGAAAGTACCAGGGAAATCCTGGAAATTTTTTTTCTAGGATTTTATAACCACCCTGAAAAATAACTATTAAAAAATCTTTCTGAATTTTTAATCTGCAACGTTTCCATTCCCCAACAGAGACACCAAGAACCCCATGGCACCAATGATGTAAAACTATGCTGCCGTGGGACCCCTTGGACCCTCCATGGAACCACGTGGCGGCAAAGCGGTGCCACGCGCACCGGCCACCAGCCCAGAGTCTGCCATGGCCTCGGAGCTCTTCGACCAATTTGTGGTGGCTGCAACGTTCAAGTCGGTGCTGCACAGCAACCGGCAGCTGTGCGACTTGCTGCGACTCAAGCCGACCAGCATCGCAAACTTCTACCCGAGGCTGAAGGCCAAGCTCCACTCTTGGAGGGCGGCGTCTCTGTGGGCCAAGCTGGACAAAAGAGCGAGCCACAAATGCTATAACAGGGGAAAGGCATGTCCTAACACAAGGGTGAGTGTTTGGGGGTTGGGATGGTGTTGCTGTTTCACGAGTTACTAGACAAATTACTAATACCATTGTTGTAAGAATTGAGGAGCTTAGTGGAAGAATGTGCCAAGTGACATTTTTTGAAAAAAAATGAGCCAATGAGCAGATTTCTAACTTCTTTAACAATAATAAGTTTGCATTTATCCATTAAATTTAGTATATTTTTAACGCTTTTCAAATACCGTTTTCAACAGGTCTGAGTGCAAACACAAAAAATTTAAATGCCAGTTTTCTCGTTTTTGAACTTTTTGTCACTTAGCATGTTCTTCCACTAAGCTCTTCAATTTAGCTAACTTTAACCTCTAAAAAAGTTTACTGAAGGACTGATTATTTCAGAACAAAAACTTTCCAATTCATTGTTGTGGTTACTGCAGTTTACCTGCCCACTGCAGTGTAGTGGCATGTAAGGATACCGTGAAATGAAAGAGTAAATTTGGCGCAAGCATAAGACCCTGGAACTAACTTTCTTCTTGAATATTCTTTTTGTTCATAATTCAATGCAGAGGTTTCTCTATTTGATGATAGACAAGCACATTTTTAAAGTATGTAGAATAAGGATTTTATTGGCTTGAAAAGATGAACTAGAAAGAAGAACATTACCCCATTCAACTGTAATTAAAGGTTGTGTTTAGAAGTGTCAGGACATATGCTCATTAAATAGTGGTTTTTAGACCTCACCAAAGTAGCACAAGACCCCTTAAAGTGGTCATGCTGTACAAAATTTAAGTGTGGAGTTTGCTAAACAATTTCTTAATTTCCAAAACAATGTAGTTGAAGCCTATTATAGTGACATGTAAAAATATGTGTTATATTTCATGGCAACCAATATAAGACAACTTGATCACATTGTATGAATACTTTACTCATGGAGAAAAAAATGGTTGAATGTATATTTTTAAATTACAAATGTATCAACAATTCTATACAAATTTAATTTGAAAAAGGGTGTTGTCCATCAGTCTCGTATAATTTCTTAGTAAACTTTATCAATTTCATATATATAATGAATGCTAACATTTCACTTTACAGGTTTTAATCATTGGTGCGGGTCCTTGCGGTCTTCGTACAGCCATCGAAGCTCAGCTCCTCGGGGCTAAGGTGGTTGTGGTTGAGAAGAGGGACCGGTTCTCAAGGAACAATGTCCTGCACCTATGGCCCTTTGTTATACATGACTTGCGAAACTTGGGAGCAAAGAAATTCTTTGGGAAGTTCTGTGCTGGATCCATTGATCACATTAGTATGTTTCATTTTTTTTTATGAATTTGTTGAATTGTTTTTCTTTTTTAAGTGGTAAGGGTTATTAATTGAAGAGTACAGGGGAAGAACCAATGATTTGTTAGGAGTCTTCCCGTAATTGTGTCTGCTTGGCAGACATTGGCGATAGAAAACCGGTTTTTCTTTCGGTACTTCATTCGCGGTACAAATGAGTGATTCGTATCCACTGATCTTGTTGTCGCAAAAGAAAAACAAAGCGAGTACCCAGTTTCTTTACACCAGTTTAGGCGATTTCTCCCTATCGTCGCTGAAGAGGCCTATTGAGGAAAGCCTTCTAGGAAATGAAGCAGGTTTTTTCCCCTGTACTCTTTAATTGTATAGTATATGTATAGTAGGGGGATCATTTGTTGAGTTAAAATGCAACTGCATAAATGTTCTTTAAGTCAGATTTGCTGTGAAATTTAATTTAAATAAATTATATATTCTTATTTTTCTATAAAATTTGCATTTAAAATAGTCGTATATTATAAGCAAGTGAATTGTATCATACTGCTGTGCTCTACACATGCAATACAAGCCAGAAGACCTTAGTACTTTTTAAATTCACTTTCTTTTCGTTCATTTTCTCTCATTTTTACTATCTGTGGTGTTTTAAGCATATTTAAGATTTAAAAAAAAATTAACTTGCTTTTTGCATTTAAAATTACTTTGAACCTTATGAAGCAACCACAAAACTACTATTTACTATCCTTTAAATTTTCAATAAAACTTATGTTTGTTGAAACTCATGTTGCACGTTTGTAGAAAATTTTCCAAAAGTAATTTTATTATCTTTTTTCTAAAATTTTTTGTTTAATATTTCAACATTCAACTTTAAGAATATATCTTTTAAAAATTAGCATCATAATTCAATTAATAAATAAGTCTTTTTGAGAATTTTTCTTGTGTCTGAACTAGTGAACTTTTTTGCGGGACGGTATCCACTAATAACATAGTTTAGCAGCTGACTGGCTTTGTATGTTTCAATGGCTTTTTTCCCTAATTGTTGTTCTTTGCACTCTACAGTTAATCTTTATGGGAAAAATCCAATGATTTCAAATGACATCTATAAAAAACTTTTTTTTTTAAATAAAACTCATTTAAATTTTAAAATGATAATGAAAATATGATATAAAATATTATTAAATGAAATACATTAATATTTTCTACATTGTAAAGTGTCCCTCTCTTCGTCTCTAGGCATTCGGCAATTGCAAATCATCCTTCTGAAGGTAGCTCTTCTTTTGGGGGTGGAAGTTCATGAAAATGTAGGATTTGAGGGCTTGGTTGAGCCACCAGAAGATCAACAAGAACGTAAGTTTACTCTTGTCTTTATTTTTTTTTTCAAATCTGTTTTTTTTATTTCATTTTAAAACTTAATGGTAATTGCTAAAATTTTCCATCTGTCTGTTAGTCTTCCATATTTTTCAAAGCATGTGTTTCTAATGTTTTATTGCTCTTGGATACAAATTTAAATATAATATGAAAAAAATTATTTTTAGCTATACACTTTAAAATCGAGTATGATAAATGCTACTATATATATAAAAAATAATTTTGTTTTTCAGTTGATAATTTTATTTTTCTAATTTTTGAGTTAATTATTTAAACTATAAATACTTGAATTTAAATTTATGAACGAAAACATATTAAATTAAACAATTTATTGTGGAAAAGTTTAACTTCACTTACTATTTTGGACCAATTTCATTTTTTAAGTGTCTCTTGCATAGGAGAGTTGTAACATTGTGTTTCTCTTGCAGGCATTGGGTGGCGAGCTCAGGTCTCCCCTCCAGACCACCCTGTTTCCCAGTATGAGTTTGATGTACTCATTGGTGCAGATGGGAAAAGAAACACACTACTAGGTATACATTTTAGTATTGAAAATTCTGCTCACCTTGAAAATTTATTTACACTCCTTGCCAACCTAAGTTGGGTAATTAGAAATATGCTATGGAGAAGATCCTTCTGCTGGATGTAAAGAGTTCCATAAATTATTTGTGAACCCATCCAGAAAACATGTTTAAAACATTAATTTCGTTTAATGTCTAACAGATTTAAATATTATTTGAGGAAATTTGGCAATTTTATCAGAATGAAAGGTGTATTTTGGTTAAATTGGATTCAGATCATTTTGTATGTAAATATTACCTTCAAGAGCTTCCAACTAACAAACCAACCGTGCTTTTCCCTCTTCCTTTTTTACTCTTTGTTTTTACTCAAGTTTGGTTGGCACAGAGTGTAGTTTCATGACATTTTTATATCTTGATTTTAAACTTTGTGTGTAGCTAATATTTCTTATGTAGATACAAACAAAATAATTAGACCCATGTGCAACAAGTAGTCAAATCATTGTAACCTGCAGATGAAATTTTATGGATTACATAAACATCTACACTACACCAAATATTTTTGACTGTATCTGTCTGAAGTCTATCCCTGCCTGAAGTGTAAAAGATCTACACTACACCAAATATGTTTGACTGTACCTTTCTGAAGTCTATCCCTGTCTGAAGTGTAAAAGTAACCTTTTAAAAATGGATTTGAAGGATCCAGTTTTCAAAAAAAATAATAATAAGGTTTTGCATTCATTTTTGTCGACAAATCGTCAGTTAATTTTTAAAATTTTGCCTGTCTTAGTTTCACATTTTTTATTTATTGATCTTGGGTTTTCTTGTACTTTTAATTTCATGATACACAATGTCGCTATAAGTACTTTTATGTTTGTTATATCCTAATTTTATGGTACTTGTATTCCTAAAATAACTCCTTAAAACTCCTGAATTTCACTATTAACAGTAGGGTATCAGGGTTCCCACGGGTCCTTGAAAGAAAGGTCCATTAAGAAATCATTTCTTAAGACAGTGCTAAATGGGCACTTACTGACATGGATGGCACATCTTCGGCAAATCTTTGTTTTCCTCTGATATGGTTGCCAAAACACCTGGCGTTGGCGAAAATTCTAACACTTTTATTACAATTGGAAGTAGAGGGTTGTGGTTAAATCGTATTTTTATATTCACACGAAATAACGAAATTTGGTATTTAATTTTGTAAGAAAAAAATCGAATCGGTAAAATAATTGTCGCATTATGATAAAGGGTCCTTGGAAAAATTTTTGGGAGTCCTTGAAAAGTCCTTAAAAACTCCTTGATTTTTATTTTGAAATAAGAGTGGGAACCCTGGGTATGAACCCTGTTTTAGGCTATCAAATTCACACATAGTATTTTAAAAATTATAAATTTATGATTTTGAAGAGTTTTTAAAACTAAATATTACAAGATAATTTTTATTAATTGCTATTATTTATTAAAACTAAATATTCAAGATAATTTTTTGATTTAAATAGTTATTTTATTAAAATAACTATTTAATACAAATTAAAAAATAAATTAACGTTTATTTATTGAGCTCAAAATTTAAACCTAAAATGTATGCAGTGAAAACAGGCAATCATACTTGCGTATCCACAGAGGATTAAATAAAAGTTAAAATATTTTATCTTATTGTATAGGTTTCAACAGAAAAGAATTTCGTGGAAAGTTAGCCATTGCTGTAACAGCCAATTTCATCAATAAACATACTATGGAAGAAGCAAGAGTCCCTGAAATCAGTGGAGTGGCTTTTATATTTAATCAGAAATTTTTTCAGGTTTGTGATATATTTCCCTGATCTATTACTTATAATTCAAAAACTTTTTAATAGCTTTTAGGAAATACTCATAAGTCTTTACTTAGAAGTTTATATTACGATGCATACTTTTTAAGGTGCATACATTTTTGTATGCAGCTCTCTAAAAAAATGTATATTTGTTGAAATATTAAATTATATAGCCTAAGTTAATTTGTACTTCAATTTAATTATTATTATTTATCTATATTTCAACTTATTTATCAACTGATTACAAAAAGAATTAAGTTACTGGAATTGAATTTTTTTTAATGTAAATGTTGTATCTATTACTTTTTTTATAAACTTAACTAATTTGCATAACACTAATAACGTTTATGTAAATCTTTCAGGACATGAAAGAACAAACAGCCATAGACTTAGAAAACATAGTTTATTACAAAGATGATACTCATTATTTTGTAATGACTGCCAAAAAACAGAGCTTATTGGAAAGAGGAGTCATAATTCAGGTATTTAGATGTAGTTCATACTTTTTCAGACCACAATATTTTAAGTAATTTTAAAAGTTCATTGAAAAAAATATGTAGTTTAAGTTGTGGAAAATAGCTACATTGTTTAGCAATTAGCATTGGTTAACCAGTCTTTTAGACTCGTTCCTTTTCTTCAAATTAAATCATTGTTCTTTTTGTTATTTTTCTCAAGATGTTATTGTAAACAGATATTTAATCACTGACATAATTCCAGTCTTACCAAGATATAACTTGTACAATTTCAATCGTAATTTATGTATAGTTCATTACTCAAAAGTGCAACTAATATGTTTACATGAATTTGTAGAGGTTATTGCTTGTATAATAAGTTCTACCTTCTAATTTGTATAATTCTATTTTCTCTTTATTATAATGCTACACCTCACCACAGTTTAAGTATGCAGTATAGAAATGTTCTACGGGAAAAAGGGTAAATAGTTCTAACTTCCGAGAGCGAGAATCAAATAAAAAAAAAAGGTTGTTCACGTTCAATAAATAACTATTTGTTATTTCAAGACATTTTTTAAAATTGTTTTGGCTTCTGTTAGAGTGTAATATTATTTTTTCCTTCGATTTTGACGTAACAGGACGAACGAATACAGGGCGTACGTATCGCGTAGGAGCGACCAATCAGAGGGGCAGAATTCCGTTTGTTTACGTGCGTTTCTTCCGCGTAGGACATTTTAATGCTGCAAACTTAAGGTGTGTTTTGGTGTAATTTGAATTTTTTCCCTATAAATCCTTGAACTGTTATATGTATTTCATTAGGATTTCAACGACACTGCACGCCTGCTCTCTATGGAAAATGTAGACAGGGAAGCTCTCATGGAATACGCCAGGGATGCTGCCGACTTTGCCACCAGCTACCAACTACCACACACCGACTTTGCCGTGAACCACTATGGTCAGGCTGATGTGGCCATGTTTGACTTCACATCCATGTATGCTGCTGAAAACGCATGTAGAGTCATCGAAAGGCGGGGGCACAAGCTCTTGCAAGGCCTGGTGGGAGACAGTCTTCTTGAGGTAAGGCAGTTTTAATTAATATTTTTAGTTCATATTTCTTCACTTAAGTTTTAAGTAGGCGCGTTTACATGAGCCATCAAATCCATGGAATGCCAAAATCCCCATTAGGGGAAAAGAGGTCGAGCAGGATTTCTAACCCAAATGATAGTCTGTTGCCGAATCCATGGTAGGAAACATCAAACCCTCCTTCATTGGAGGGCTTCTGAAACCCCCCAAATGAACCCTGCAATTCCGGTTCTTTCTGGGGAAAAAAATCCCTAAGAAGGAAAAATTGCTGAGTTTGCTCTCAATCCATGGATTCGATGGCTCATGTAAACGCGCCTATTGTGTAGTTGATGTTTTTTCATGTTTTACTTATTTATTGTTAGGAGAAAATTCACAGCTACTATTGCTTTTTCCTTTCCTTGCTTTACTTTGTTCTTATATCTTGTTTTGAAACAATATTTTATAAAACTGATATATCCATATGGTTTTTTTAAGGGCGAATGACTGTGAGTCTCTAAATCAAAGTACCACTGTGTTAATCCAATGGAAAAAAAGGGATTTTCTAAGCCACAATTCTCTGGCTGTATTGAATATTTTTATTAATGTTTTTTTAAATTAATTTAATACATTTTTAGGCTTTAGTTTTTTTTAATTATTTTGATAAATGTATCTGATTACAAGGCTCTATAATAACCACTTCTTAAAATTGGTTTCAATCTATTTTTAATTTTCAATAAATTTTACAACAAAATATTCAAACCAATTTTTAAAAAAAGTGGGTTTACTGCAACCTGCAAGTCAACAAAATTTTCATAGAAAAAAGTTTTTGAAATATTCAGTACAACCGGATACATGTGAGGAAAAGGATTTTTTCTCGTTTAATATTAACACAGAGGCCTTTTAGAGACCTGCTGTCATTCGGTCTCATTCGCAGTTAACCCAGCACAATTAATTCGTCCATTCAAACTTTTTAGCTCTGACAGGCATGTAATTCCTACAATTTAATTTTTCAACTGCTTTTCCCCCTTCCTAGCTTTACTTTGTTTATATGTCGTATGAAGTTTTGAATCAATATTTTTGGCATTAAGCTATCCATATGCTTTTCACTTCAACCAAAGACAATGCAATTAATTCTTTTATTCAAAGGCAATGGCAGGGAAAATAAAACATTAACAACCCTACAACAATATTTTTCAGCCCTTCTGGCCAACAGGATCTGGCTGTGCCCGAGGTTTCCTCAGCTCCTTCGATGCCGCCTGGATGATCCGAAGCTGGGCAGCCGGAAAATTTACAACCCTACAAGTGCTGTCCGAAAGGGAATCTATCTACCGCCTATTGGCCCAAACCACCCCAGAAAATCTGAGCAAGGACCTTAATCAATACACCCTGAGCCCGTCTTCTAGGTATCCCAATCTAAATCTCCAGGCCGTTCTGCCCTCGCAGGTTCGGAATCTGTTCAACACCGATGGGAAAGTGGAGGAAAATGCGGATGTTGCAATCGAAGCTCCCAAGAAGAAGAGGAGGAGAGGTAAGTAGGTTCTAAATTCATCTTAAGATGACTCCCTTGGGAATTTCACATCTTGAAAATCATAATGTTGTTCCTATGGAGAATATTCGCAAGTCAATTGCCGCCACAGTTTTATTAAAAGGTTACTACTTTTTTGTACAATTGTAAAGAACAAAAGGAGTAGATTTTATAAAATTAATTTGTTTTGTGAAAATCACTTATTTAGTATTTTTAATAATTTTTGGAAGTTAGTAAAAAATATAGTACACATTAAGTTTTAACTTTCAAAAATTACTAAAAATACTAAATAAGTGATTTTCACAAAACAAATTTATTTTATGAAATCTACTCCTTTCGTTCTTTACAATGATATAAAACATTAGTAACCTTTTATTAAAATTGTGGCGGTAATTGACTTGCGAATGTTTTCCATAGGAATAACATTATGATTTTCAAGATGTGAAATTTCCCAAGGAGTCCAAAGTCAAATACCTCCCATCTTTCTTTCACATCCCATGTTATGTATGTCTTTTTTTTCAGTTTTTAAAGCATGCTGTCTTTGCTTATAAGTTTATGAACTTATGTTTTTTTTTTGCGTAAGGAAGTTTTCTATGCAGTGCTTAGAAAAATTTCTTATGCATAAAAACTAACTGTAAAAAAAAATGCATGCACTTATCATTTGTATTGCCATTTTTTTCTTTAATAATTGCAGATTTTAATGTAATCTTCTGAATGCATACTTATAAACTTACTTAGAAAGTATCCTCTGCATACACTTTTCATTTGTATTGCCATTTTTTTCTTTAATAATTGCAGATTTTAATGTAATCTTCTTAATGCATACTTAGAAACTATCCTCTGCATACATATTCGAAAAAGCCGCTTTTTGATAAACTTAAAAAATAAAGTCTGTATTTTAAAAACAGTTCCATATATTTAACAAGGGAAGGAAAAGAACTGTGGGGAAAACTCTTAGTGAAGAAATCTCTACTTTTAGTACTTAAATGTCAAGCAAGATTTTAATTGATGCTAAGTAGTAGAAAGAACTTATTTTCAACCAATATACTAGTTTAATAACTTTCATTCAGTTCAATGTTTGCTCTTGTACTTACATCATAATAACCAATTACATTTTGCTCCTCTAAGAGCTTAAAAACACTTTTAGTGCAAATATAATAAAATAGAAGTATTTATTTTATGCTTAAAATATATCATTATTCTTGATAACTAAAGTGTTTGTTTCAAAAGAATTGGAAATATTTCTAAATATGTGTAATGTATTAAATATATATTGTTCTAAGGTGTATCCGTATACAATGACATTATCAATGTGTTTAATGTTGGTATATATTCTGCTTCAAAATTCTTCCTTGCTGTCATTTTAGAATCAATGATACATCCAGATACCCTACTAAATTGGTGTCAGAAACAAGTTGCCCTTAGTGACAAGGTGAAGATTCAAGACTTTACTTCTTCGTGGAAAAATGGTTTGGCCCTCTGTTCCATTCTACACCATTACAGACCTGACCTAATGGATATTTCGGCACTAGATCCAGAAAATGTATCTAAAAACAATCAACTGGTACGATTACTATTTAACCTTTTAGTCCCTGTAATATTTGAAAACTATGCTTTGTTATAAAACCCTTGTTTGACGAAGCCTTTTTTTGTTCTTATTAAGTTTAGTATATATAATGAATGTATCACTTTGGAGTCACCAAAACTACAAAAAATGATGCATTCATTTGATTATATTCTTGTCATATTTATGAATACAATAACTATCAAAACTTATTTTTATCTCTGCATGTGGTATAAAATTAAATTATAGTTAATAAAAACAATAATTTAAAAGCCAATTTTAAAACTTGTTAAATAGGATTCTTGTTAATATTCTAAATGTATGTTATTGATAAAATTTTACTTCCCAGGCATTTGACATTTGTGAAAGAGAACTTGGCATTCCACCGGTTATGACTGGTCAGGAAATGGCAGAATGTGCTGTACCTGATAAATTGACAATGGTATCTTATATTTCCCAAGTATACGAAAGCTTTCGTGGAGAAATTCCTGTTGGTGAGTGCATAGTTCCATATTTTATTATGTAAAAAATCAGCATTTATAAATGTGTTATATGTTTACATATTTTGGTGCTCTTTCATGGACACAATTTCTGTCCTCTTTTCGGCAACACAAGTACTAAAATAGCAATTTACGAACACTTAAAGGTTAAAGCAAAAATTTTTATTTCTAAACTATTAACCTCTTACTATTACAATTTTCGCCTTATGTCATTAAGTTAAAACAAATTTCAATGTAAAAATAGAAAAGATAGATTTCCAAGTTAATTGTTTAGAAAATTAAATACTGAAGCTTCAAAATTTACTGTCTTCCCTAATTGTCTTTTTGAAGGAATTGTACATAGCAAGTCCTGAAGAAGAGGGGTTTGCAGAGCATTGGAAAAATATTCTTGGTTATTTAATGTCTTTTTTTCCTAAAAATATGTATTCTATTCTAGTTTCTCGTCCTAAGACCCATGTTGAAGAAAGAACTGCCAGTCCAAGTAAACAGTTCATTAGTACTCCCTTATCTGTTCTTAATAAAGGCATTAGTAGACTTCAGGGTAAAAAGAGGGTAAGAAGGCATTGTATATTTTCTTTTCATTAAGTTTTAAAAAAATTGATTCATTACTCTAAAGAGTTTTTGTGGATTATCACTTAATGTAACAGTGCTCAATCTGGTATTATGGTCTAGTATGGGTCAAAAAGTAAATATATAAAAATAAATTTTTAAAAATATATTTAGAAAATCTCAAAAGATCACTGTTTTACAATGTTCATGTTCTAAAAGAACATATAACTACAACTTAGTGACACGTTACAAATGATAATAATCAAATCATGCTTGTTTCGAATAACAATTTATGTTAAACATTACACTTAGTTTACCTTGTGGCCCATTAGACCTTAAATTTTGGGACTAGCCACTAATACTAAGTTTTTGCTAGTCCTTATAAGCTCCTTCAGAATATCATATAATTAAGACAGCAAGACGCATGCACAATTAGAAAATATTTTGGTCCCTTTTAGCTCTGATTAGCAAACAAATTATTATAAATTTAGTTAAAAAGCTATCTTTATTTTGTATATAGGTTTAACAAATGAATTAAAAACTTTTTTTTCTGTATAACTAATTGTAAAATATTTTCAGTACTCCATTGAAAAGGAGATAGCTAAAGAAAGAGAAAGAGGGGAAAATATCAAAAAGAGAAGCTCACTCCTAACACACAAAAGAAGATCAAGGGAAAAGGCTTTTAATCAGGTACTTGTCATGCAAGTTTATAATGCTAAAACTTAAAAATTCAAATTTCAATATTATAAAACTTCTATTAACCCTAAATAATTCTCACCCATAAAGCTTTAAAAAAGATGGTCATTGCTTTAGTTTTGAAATGCCAACTTAAAGTATCACTTTAAAATTTTTGCCCTTTTTTCACCATGTAGTGGAATCACTATAACATCAAAATAATTTAAATTTAAAAGGAAAATATCATCTGGTTATTTAGTTATTAATTGAAAAACTTTAAAAATATATAAAATTTTTAGTACATTTAAAACATATAATAATATATATAGGTTGATATAAAATATGTTTATGCTTTTAATGAGTTATTTGGCGAAACATTTTAATACTTCATTCACAAATTCTCATAATATTTTTTTTTCAGGAAAAAGACATCATATTAACTGACTACAAAAGCATACCAGAAAACAACAAGCCAAGAGAATCAATCAACACCAGAGTTAGGAACCTAGAAGAAAAGATGAAAAAAGATGCTGGCTTGAGGTGTCACCAATCGGAAGAAACCGAATCGCGAGCAGCTCATATGAGGGCCGAGCCATCGGAACTCAACATCAAAATGCTGCAACGTCAGCTTCAGAACAACGGAAATGAGGCTGATGTGAAGAAAGTAAAAATGCCCAAAGTGGGGAAATTGAGGAAAGACGAATGGAACGTCAAGATCATAGAAGAGAAAACGAAGCAGTTGCACACAAGACAGCAGAAACCGGTGAATACGGAGAAACCTAAAATATTTCAAGAAATTTTTGCACATAAAGTAAGTTTTTGCATAGATGGTATCGGTAATGTTTCCAGTTGCTTGATTGTTGCTCTGATTACAGAGATTTAGAACAGATAATAAACACCTTATTATTTTTAATTCTTTGTTGGGTGAGAATGGCAACTTATAGCCTATCGTGCAAAGCAACCTATATAATATAAGTGTCAGGACCGAAGTGTTTGACCAGGTTAGGACAAATTTAACGTGCAGCAGTCCCATATATTTGTTTTATTTTAACTTGTGGTGCAAATAATTAATTTTAATTTGATTCATTCGTGGATAAAGCCATAATACATAATTATTAATTATGTTTTTAGGTGCAATGTGGTATTCTAACTTCAATCAATCGTTTATAAAAAAAAAATCAATATATTTCATTGCCACAGCAATATGAAAGTTTTTTATCAATTGAATGCGCTATTGTTATAAAGTTTGAAAAAAAAATTGAAAACATTTAAAATGTAATGATTATTTCTGTAGTACGATATTTTTATAGAAAATTTAATGAAGTAATTTTATAATAACAAATTACTAAATTTTGTAAGAAATATCTGTGTAGCATTAAAATGATTGTTAGTGCCCAGTTACTGTACTGTTATTAGGTGGTACTGCACCGCATGGGGATCGGCCTTTCCCTTCTAATCAAAATTTGTGTGTGTTTTTTTGTAGTAAATTTAATCGGTTGTAAATTGAAATTGGCGCAAGCAGCATCTGTAGTAATGTCTCGACTTTTATTTATTTTTCAATATTAAAATTAACATTCACAAAGCTATCATTACCTACCATTTTATAAAACACATGCCAGTAATATGTATTTCAGACTTTTAATGGTAATCAACATATTCATCATAACTAATTGCTTTACAGCTTCATCAAATGGATGAGAAACTCAAAGCTGGCGGCACTTTAACAGAGGAAGAAGAAGCAAGATACAAAAAATTCGACGCTTCCCTCAACAAACTCAAAGATAGGCTTACTAAAGGGAATTTGGAGGCTGGGGAAAAGGGTCACAATCAAACTGCTGCTATGACTGAGCATATGACCAAAATATGGGACAAAAAGGCAGTCAAGAAGACTTCTCCTGGACTTGTATCTAAAACGGTAGGCCATATTTGTTTTTAGCACTCGTGACTTTGGCATGAGCTGTAAGTGGCTAATTAATGAAGTTATGTGGTTATTTCTTTAAAGAATGAGCCGAACCTGGTTTCGATTTTAATCGTGTTGTTCTGTAATTCTTAAAAATCAACATTTTAAAGGTATATAAAGAAATAAGCATTTCAGTGAAAGAAATTAGCCAGACGCAGAATTTTTATGGTATGGAATTGGAATTTTTTTAATGGTTGATCTTGCATTACTATTTTTCAATCGTAATTTTTTTTAATGTATTCATTATCTGGAAAACTACATTTAGGTTTGCTATTTTAAAACCGTTCAATCCTTGTCACTTTGTACTACAGAACCTATTAGATAATGGTTTTTTTTATCAGTTAGTAAGGATATTCATGGTACTGCAAAACCACAATTTGTTGGATTAATTGTAGTTTTAATTTTAATTTCATGATGTACATATTGCAATTTATTGGTATCTTAAGTTTTCAAATGTGCTGATTGTTGCAATTTTATTATTTTGATTTAAATGTTGATCCACAAGGTTTATTTAATTCCTGGTCAATGATCTAGATTTTAAAATATTTTCAGTTCTGAGATTATTAATATTATTCTACTATTTGCCGAAACTATTTATTTCTTAAATTATTGATCATTAAAATGACTGATTGTTCAATTATAACACAATCTATTGATATCATGGTTTAAAAAAGCTTTTTTTTATTAAATGCATTTGTTTTAGCTTGTTTATTGCTATTAGTTTCTATTCTGAGGATATACAATAAGTAATTTTGCGTTTGTTATAATCTCCTGAATTTGTGGTACTGGCCTCTTAAAATGACTCCTAAATTTCACTTTTAAAAAGGGTACAAGCCTGTCATATCCACTTGGTCAAATTATTTATGGGAATTTTTACTTTTTTCAGGTGGCAGAGACTGACTCCAAAAAGAGTTCCGCGGGCAGCACGATTTGCTACTTCTGCAAAGAACGGGTCTACCTCATGGAACGGCTGAGCGCCGAGGGGCTTTTCTTTCATAGGACTTGCTTCAAGTGTGAATACTGTGGCACTGCTTTGAGACTTGGCGATTATGCTTTTGACAAAGATGCCGGGGGTAAGATTATAGCTCTGATGTTAGTTATTTGTAAAATGGCAGTGGGCTGATTTTGATGAGATGTTGCTCTAATATATTTTAAGATTAAAAGCACTTATTTATTATTGAAGTAAAAGTAGCTGTTTTTTAATGATATGAAAAGTAATTAAAGGGTACCAAAAGATATATTTGAAAAATCTAAAATACCTTTTTATATAATTTATTTTGTCTCGAATATGTTGTAGATTTTTTTTTAAAATTCAATAAATTATGCAATTAAATAATGAATGCCTTAACATGAAGCTATTGCTTATATGGGGAAAATGCTCAAATTTCAACATTGTAATTATGTAATTGGTATAGCATTATAAAAATATTGAAATGATACTAATTAGTATCTTCTAGCATTCTGCCTCATGTATTTCTTTAAAACAAACTTTATTAGTAAAAATAGTACATATTCGATTTGATAGTTATTGCATGTAAGACTGGACATTCTTCTCCTTATTTCAGGAAAATTCTACTGCACCCCGCATTTCCGCATGCAAAAGACCGACCTCCGACAACAGGAAATGATGAAACGAAAACAAGCCTTCCTCTCCTGTGCTTTAGAGAAACAAGAGAAAGAAAAACTCTACCAAATCCTCCTGGACAACACCGAAAAGGCCCTTTCACCCAGTAGATCCTCCACCGGAGCAGTCAGCCCCACTGTCACCGATTCCCCCGCAACCTCGGCGCATCCGACAAACGACATACGAATATCTCCATCCAATCTACTGGCCGAGCCCCCGGGTATGGTTGGTAGAGATCAAACACCAGAGAGGGTTGAGTACGAGAATAGCATCATTGAGATGTCTGAAGATGAGCTGTTGACCAGCGAGTTGGAAGAAGAAGAATTGACGCAAAAGAATTTGGGGCCGTCTCATGATTTGGCTACTAGTGAAGATGACTATTCTGATCTAAGGTAATTATTGCTTGGGTTTGTACTACAGTAAACTCCCGATTATCCGCAGGTGGATTATCCGCTTTGCGGATTATCCGCGGCCCACTATCCACCCCTCCCCTACCATCTTTCACTTCAAATATAAAAATTTAAAAAAAACCACGATAAATGAATTTTATTTGTTTCAAAACTTCTTGGAAGAATGCATTCCAAGAACAACGAATTCCTTTCTAGACCGACGAACACATTTAACAAGAACAACGAATGCATTAAAATAAGAATGACTATAGGAAACCTTGTGTTCAGCAGCCAGGTGCACATCACGAACAGGTTTTTGACAAAAAGCGTCACTTGCAAAATAAACTGCCAGCTATTTAAATTGAATTGATTTATGTGATTTTGATACTAGCGAAATGCGTGAGAAACTAAAAAAAGTTTGTCTTGACAATTCAACACGAACTACCAATGCATTAAAAAGATGGAAAACGGATCCTCTAAAAATCAAATGTGTTTGCAGTATGGCAGAGGATAAACAACAATAATAGTCATTTTGAAGTAAGTAAATTTGTACATGCTATATATACGATTACTGTAATTTACTTTAATAAAACCCAGAAGAAATTTTGTTCATAGGCATTTTCTACATTTTTACGGATTATCCGGGAATTCGCTTATCCGCGGAAGCCGCGCCACCCAATTCCACGGATAATCGGGATTTTACTGTATTTTTTTAATCCTTAAGTTAGCTGTCATGTTATTAATAATGGGTTGATTCCATTCGTGACAGACATGACATAAGACAACTTTCTTGGCTCTTAAAAAGTACTAAATGTTAATTGACTGTTAAAAAATTGCCATGGGGTGATGCAAATAAAGGTTCTGATTATAAAAAACACTAAAATTTTCATTCAAGGGAAAATACTTAAAGTTAATTGGGTTAAAAGATGCTGTGACTGACATGACAAAATTGAGACAGATTTTGAGTGACCTTATATTATTACAATTTGCTCTTAACCGGTAGGCATTTCAAGTCTAGAATTTTTTTGAATCAATATAAGATTGTGATGTGCCAACCAGAAAGAAAAATAATTAAGAAATTTATAAATAGTAAAATATTTAGGACGTGACTGACATGACAAATGTGACAGGTGTGACAAAGTTTTGATGTTCTATATTTCACTCAAATTTTAAATTTAATTTTCAAATTTTTTACCAACTGTTTACTTTGAGGTATAAAAAGAGAAAATAAAGTGTCAAGAAATTTTGCCCAGCAGATTTTGTTTAAAATAAAAAGTTGAAATTTAAAAAAAGATGTCCATGGCGCAATTTCGTGGAATCAACCAATGGTGTTTCGATTATTAGATTGTTTAACTTGAGTATTATTAAAAAGGATTAATAGTGTTTGTTAATGATTGCTTTAATTGGAGCATATTAAAATATGTCAACCTATAAATCCATCCAAAACTTATTTTAACATAGATTTCTCCATATACCAACATTTCCTTATTGTTAACTAATGATAGAAATATTGATATATTTCTGATTATTTTGGGGTTGTTTGGACAAAATAAGAAAAATTAATCTGTATTCTGGATAAGTCCCATATCCAGAATCGCCTTGGTTCCGACGATTAAATATTTGAGCTATTCTACTTTTCATCATAACATTTTATATTTATTCATTTCTATTTCATTCAATCTTTTCACTACAACACATTTATTCCAAATTCCACGAGATATGAAGAAAAAACCTTAATGACACCTTAATGATATTATTTTATAGCACTGACTCTGAGTCTGATGAAGAAGCATTTGCCGAGGAACTGGAAAGATCCCTGACTGCGGATGAAACGCGGAAACTAGCCGAAACGTGGAACCGGAAATATTCCACGCTCTCGTATCCCAGCGAGTCCTCCTCTTCTTCAGCTGATGACGAAGGGTCAGATACTGAGATAGGTAGTGACGACACGAGCCATGACATAGACAGCGATGCCGAGTACAGCATTGAGAATAGCGAAGAAGGTAAATCGTCACTTAAGTTCCCACATGTGCTATCTAACTTTGCAAAACAGTAGAAATTTATTGAAATGTAACCCTTGGCGAACTTTCCTAAATTGCGCCAAAAGTCGGCCGATAATCCAACCGAAATGATAGGATAGGTTTGAATTATCGTCGCATTAGAGCTACACAAGAGAGAATCGAAAAACATGTTTGTTCATTTAACACCGGCTTTTGTTCGAACTTTCTTGTTACGTAATATCCGTCTACATAACGTAATGCTGAGATATGCAACAAGAAAGTCCGAACAGCCGGTGTTAAATAAACATGTTTTTCGGCTCTTCCTTGTGTAGCTCTAATGCGACGATAATTCAATCCTAACCTATGCTATCATTTCGTTTGGGTTTTCGGCCGACTTTTGGCGCGATTTTGGAAAGTTCGCCAAGGGTAACCTTTCAATAAATTTCTACTGTTTTGCAAAGTTAGATAGCACATGTGGGAACTTTAGAGACGAAATGGTGTGCTGGTATCGTACTCTTTCAGGGTTTCTAAATATAGTAATATTTCTAAAGATATTCTATTTTTTATAGGGCTGTAAATAAAATTACTAATTCAGGGTTTTCCGCACATATGGAAAATAGGGAGAAATCATGGAACGTCATAATTTTGAGCAAAAACAGTGGTCGGATTGTCTGGGATTTGCCTTTTTTAGATCGCAGGAGTAGTCCAATTTTCAGATCGCCATAGTTTTTCTATTAGATCTCTGGAGCTACATATAGAGTCTTCAAGTTGGTTTTTCATTTTTTACGAAACCCTGTAATTCCCACAGGCCATTAAAAAAACAAGTAAACTATATATTTTGCTTTGTGGGTTGTAAAACTATATATTTTGCTTTGTGGGTTGTAAACATTTGTTAGTTTTAGTCTTTTGCTCAGTTTCAATATGACAATTAAAATATTGTACTTTGAAACTTAAGTCTTAGAAAATAGTGTTAATTTGAACTAATTACTCTATTACAGACAATAGACAAGCGGTGAGTCTGAGTCTACTAACCTCAGTGAGTCTGAGTCTACTGAGTGGGGGGGTTAGGGTGGAGTTCGAACAAATTTATTATTAGTAACACTATTTTTTTTTAATGTTATTAGATGGTGCAAGTGCAGAAAAAGAAAGTGAACATCCAGGTGTCTCTAAAACACCAGACGAGAAGGAGTTCATCATGCAAGTTCCTGTAATTGATTTAAAAGCTATCAATAAAGTTCCTGAAGGTAGGGTTACATTTACATCTTTGCACAATATTGTTGTATTGTAAACTACAGTATATTGGGGTGCCTAACACCCCAGAGCCTTAGGTCACGAAATCTGAAATGGACACAGCAGGCCTTGGCCCACTAATGTGCTGTTGCGCCGAGGAGTTTAGTTTCATAGATTACTTAAATGGCACTTTGCTTGATATGTTTCTTTATAAAAAAAATATTTTTGTGATTTAGAATATTCATTGTGAAATTGAGGCTAGAATAATTTTAAAGGGAATTTTCGCACTAGTAAACATAGTAAACAAAATTGCGTCATTGAAAAAACAGTACAGTAGCACTTGCTCTTTCAATCAGTATGTTTTTAAATAATAGACTTGAAAAGTTTCAGAATACACATTTGATACTATTGTTTGATTAACTTTGTTGCCAGTGCAACCTAATTTCTATGGGAAACCAAGTTAGTACTACTAGTAACCAAAATGAAGTAGTATTCAAGTGCTTCAACTGTATACAATTCTCCTTTCTAAAAACTTTTTACAGATGATTCAACCTCTGAATCCCTTTCTGAAGATACCACGGACAGTGAAGAGGATTCTGACGAGGAAACTGGCACCGAAGTTGAATCTGAGTCCGACTCCGCCCCCTTACCACCTCCGCAAATCCCCACGATAGTCATTTACGAATCTCCGCCCCAAAACACAGACCTGGATCAGGATTGGAACGGAACCGCTTCGGCTAAACCCAACGATACCCCTGTTCTGGATGATACGATTGTTTTGTCGTCTGATGCTTCGGCATTAGACTCTAGTGTCGAAGTAATTGAGGACTTGAGTCGTAATTTAGAAGAAGCCGTCGCCATGGCCGAGCCTCCCTTAGCGACCGAGGGTAAGTCCATCCAGCCTGGGGATTTGGAAAAGGGTCTTGATTCTCCTTCCTCTAACAAGGAAGCTGGTATTTCTTTTGTTGGAGCCTTTCAAACTAAACCTTCCTTGCCTGACCAGCAATTAGACTGTCCAGAGATAGAGAAAAAAACGGTTACAGAAGATACTGAACAGGAAGCCATTCCACAGATAGTAGAGAGCATACCTTCTAATGCAGAACAGAAAGAGGTAGACAGTCCTAAGAAATCAGGCATTGTACCATCTATTCTAGAAACAGAAGTCCCATTGCCTTCCTCTGGATCGGAGTTTGACAAAAAGATTACTGATAAGTCAGTTGCTATTGAAAAGAAAGAGGTTAAAGTTTCATCACCCGATGGCAAATTAGAAAGTCCTACCAAGTTTAAAGCACCGTTGGCTACTGGGGAAAGTTCATCGGATTTGAGTAATTCTTCGGATATTGATTCTCTTGCTAAGGAAATAGTTTCAGGTGTAATAAAAGCTGCTCAAGACACTGTTGTGGAAATTCAACCTTCTAAAAGTGCTTCTACTGAAGATATTGAACCAAATTTAACTATATCTAAAGACCTAAAAGAAACAAAAGAAAATGTGGCCCAAGAATCTAAGGAAAGTGAAATATCTTGTATTATTTTAGACAATGATGCTACACCAAGTCCCAGCAGTGATAATGTTGTTGCACCAGTAAAAATTTCCGAAGAGAGCGTATTAGAACAAACTCAAGACATTGCTGAAGTTACTTCTTGTTCTTTGTTGCCAAAACTTTCATTTACAGAAGACTTTATTGTTAAAGATGATCAAATGGAAGAGAACATTCAGACTGAAGAAAATGATGTAGCAAATAAAAAAGTTCCTACTAGTGTTAATTCTGCAAAAATTCATGATACCATACCTGTAAATGCTATTGCTGTTGATAATATGTTAGACACATTTGATTCCTCGAAGAAAAGAACTGATATAAATGAAACAATTATGCTAGATGACAGTGATGATGTTTCGATGTGTGGTGTTTATCTGGATGACTCTTTTGAAAATGAAAAAGAAACACCCTCGTTTATCACTATGCGCAAAAAGAATCATTCAAAGAATGACTCTTATGACTGGGATAGCGATAAAAGTCCTTCGACAATGCCTTATAGCTACTTTGAAGAGGAAGACAGCGTTATTCCTATTGATAGTTTTGTTGCAAAAAATAATAATAAATCAAGCCATGGTCATCAAAACGATTTGGAAGAGCATACTAAGTCGCCTGAAAATAGAAACAATGCATTTGCTTTGAAATCAATAGAAATTCACAAGTCTCCTGCTTACAACTACGATGTTTCTAAACACGAACAAAGCTCCATTTCATGTTTGTCGCAAAGTTTACCAAACAGTTCGAATTCTTTCTTACAAGGCTCAAGCTTTCCTAAAACTGTGTCATATACTTCTGAGTTTACTAATGCCAAATCAAATGAAATTGGATCAAAGACTCCCACACCTACAAATTACCTAAACAAACTACTTCCTCCTTTAGAATCTAAAGCTGAGAGTGCTGATACATTAAGCAAAGGCAGTAATGATTCAAAATATCCTTATGAGGTCATTGATTTAATGAGTAGGTCTGATACATTAGTGTCCAGATCACCTAGTATTGCTGACCATAGTTCAGATTTGAGTAATTCTTCAAAAGATGACTCCAAATACAAAGGCTATAGTGGTAGTTTTGCAGAGAAAGTTAGGCCTAAAAGCTTATTTTGTGATGCCATCTATTTACGATCATTAGATATCAAGTTGCAAACTCAACCATTTCCATCTCTCAATAAAAGCAATGATACACTAGACGAGTATTGCAAAAGTGAAGATGAGGATAACGTCAGAAGGAAACTTTTTGATGAGAACAACAAAAGTGTTGAAGATTTGGATGCAACGGACTTTAGGCCATCCTTGGCTGGCTCGAAGGGTCCTGTTTGCAGCACACCCTGCAATGCAGCATCTACAACATGCTTAAAGAAAAGAGATTCTTTGGAGAAACAGGACAAAGCACCCAGCTTTCATTCTAATAAACAAAAAAGTAGCAAGCACTCATCCGTCTCCTTTTCAGCCCCAGAGTCCTGCAGCGACTTAGTCTCGCCCTACAATTGTGGTCAAGCTAAGTCGCCACAAGAAAATAGCTTCCCAACAAAAGTTAAGCCAAAATGTGATATGGATATCTCTAGGCTCAAGCAGAAGAGAGAAAAGAGAAAGAGTGTCCACGAAGACATTCAGGGGCTCCCCTTCTTTGACGAGGAGAAAATGATGTCTCCGGTTGAACCTTTCGCATCGACCGAAGTATTTGAGGCAGCTAAAGACCAAACCTGTGTGACACCAGTCTCAAAAACTCCAGATCTAATAGACGAGGATCGGTATTTGCGCATGCAAAGCACTGTAGAGCAGGAGAAGGCAAGACAGGAAGCCAGGGCTCGAGCCAGGTTAAAAAGTGATGAAGAACTCGGGTTGAGCCCCAACAACTATCGCAAGAAGTACAGGCGGCAGCTGTCGTTGAATTCGATCAACTACGATGAGCTTTGCAGTGACGAGTTTTGCGACCAGGAAGACGAACTGGAAGATGACGTGATGAACAGTTTCTGTCAAACCAAGATTACTGGAATAGAAGAAACGTTCAGCATGTTCAAAAACTCTGATCTGTGCTCAAGGAGTAAGGTCCCACCTGCATCTAGTCAAAAGCCACCCATAGATTCATATGAACCATGTGTTTTACCATTAGCCACCAATGAGACGTTTGAGTCCACAGACACTTTGAATGCAGTGGAGGGTACATCTAATGACTCAACTCCCCAAAGGAAGACCACTAAGCATTCCACTATCAGCTCACCTGAAACTAGTCCTGATATATTTGTTTTAGAAAAACCATCTTTTGATTCAAAAACGAAAGCTAAGAGCAAAGGCTCTCTGACTGAAGTTTCCGGGGACGACGACAAAACAAAATCGAATGGCAGAAAATCTATATTCTCAATTCTTAATTTCAGTAAGGGTCACCAATCTAAAGACAAGATCAAGCATAAGTCGAAGGGTTCTGAAAAGGAATTTTCATCCTCCCTTCCGAGTGATTTCGGTGCTCAAACAAACACAAAAACAAAACCCTTCTCGAACTTAAAACTTTCTAAGTCAAAGGAGAAATGCAACAAAATAAAATCCAAATCTGTGCCACCTGAATCATCACTGTCTCCGAATGAAGTTGCCGATCATCCAGTAGAACCAATCCACATTTCATTTAGTTCCCAGCAAGCCAAAGTCATTCCTAAGTACTCAGTGTACAGAAACCCAGAAACTTCAATCTCCACATTTCCTGTGCATTTACCCCTTCCAAAAATAGAGAATGGACTTGCACCAAAGGCTTCTGGTAAGTCCATTTGGCTACGGTTCCGGCTATTTTGCTGAGAAAAATATAGCTTTACTCTGATGCGAGTGCTTGTCCAGCTGTACTCTGTTTCAAGTTCTTTATTTATATTTCTTTGTATTCTTTTATATTCTTGACTTTTGCATGCTGAACCCTTGCTTGAATGCTTGTGCACCTTGCTTTGTTTCCTTTTTGCTGTTGGCTGTTTAATTGTTTAGAAAATTTTATTCTTATTACGTTATATATCATTTGTGCTGTAATTATTTGTACTGAAATTTTATGGACAAATGTATTGTTTAAATAAATGCATGCCTTTATTACCTTTGCATTATTAGATGGCATTTAAATGAATCTGCTCAATTCATAAGTGAACTAGTACTAAATTGATGTGCATGATTTAATGAGATGAAACTATAAAATTAAGGAATCTGCATGATTATACTAATATTTATTATTTTTCTATTTGCAAAACAATTAATCATCAAAATAGCATTAAAAGATAGTATCCTAACCAATGTATTTTTAAGATTATTTTGCAATACATACTGTTTGAATCCATGATTGTAGAAACTATTTGAAAAATATAAACATATATTAAGGTTAAAAGTTATTTTCTTATGATCAGCATTTAATTTACTTTAGTGATTTCGGCACTGTATCAAATTCAAATGTTCATTGAAAACTTCTTATTTTTACAAATACATTAAACTTTATAAAGTTATAAAATGTTACATATTTACAACTAAATTTAATTTTTTATTTAGTCTGTATTATTTGAAATTTGGATTTGGGGGTATTATATGCCAAATATTATTACATTTTTTAATGACAAATTTCTTTGATATAACTATTTACTTAAAGAAAATAATTCAAACGAAAGTAAACAGCAGTTTTAGGTAAATCTAAAATACATTTGTCACACTATATTTAAATTTCATTAAAAAAATTAAGATAGCAACTCATTTTTATACAAAAAGTATAATTCTATTTATTTAAAGAATTTACAATTAAAATATTATTTTTCATGCTGATTATTAAAGTACGAGTTGATTTAGAAGGAAGAATTAACATATAGAGATGTATTGTATAAGAACACTCTGAAATCAAGCCTAATTTTTTAAGAATGCGTTTTATCTTAAGTTACAATTACCCGACTTCCCAATAACTAAAATATAATTTTAGAAATAAAATACTGTTATAATTATTACTCAGTGTTCTAAGCGATTCTTTAGCTTACTTAAATTATTGTCAAAACTATGCGAGCTATAAAAGTAGACTTAGTAGTACAGAAACTTAATATGTATTATCTTTGTTTAAAATAAGTGTAGAAAAGAGATATAGAAATATAGAAAACATTCCTAAACAATTATTTTTATTTGTGAATTCACTTTGTTTTTGTTTGTCCTAATATATTATTTAGTATTTGAATGAACTCATTATGTTTAGTTTAAATATATTTTGTAAACATATTTAAAGATCATCAAACCTTAGAAAAAGGAATTTACTTTTCCAAATTCTTAAGAATCATTCATAAGATTATATAATAATGGTTAAGCAAATAAAATATTTTGGCACTTTTTATTTGTACATTGCCTACACTTAATTCTAAATATTTTTTTTTCTTTCTTAAATCTGCTAGAGTGAAAAAAAAAACTTCACGAGTATAATTTGTATAGTTACTGAAATAAAATTTTCTTGGGGCTTTGAGTCTAGGAGAGAGGAATTTATTTCTTGGGGACAGTACAATGGACCACTGGTCGCAGTGCTTGGCTCTAACACAGCCCCCTACAAAGTCATAAGTCATAGGGTTATGTTAGGTTTGAATTATCGTCGCACTAGAGCTACACGAGAGCTATTGGGTACGGGCGTCGTATTTTAGAACCACACTCAAGTGACGAGCCAACACCTGAGTAGGCACCCAACGCAACCGTTAAGGGCGACATTGCACGCCGCGTCAGGACTTTGAAGGATATTTAATGTGCACTCCCTTACATGGGGTATTATTCGTCGGACATTTTTATCTGCACAGGCTGTTAATAGGTTGGCAGTTATTTTGGCGATGCCCGGACCCGAACCTGGGACTTTTTGCATGCTATGCAAGTGCCTAACAGACTGGGCTCCCCAGCCCCCATAAGTCATAGGGTTTTGAGTCAAAAATTGGTTGTTTGTTCCATTCCTGTAAATAGTTTGAGCCCTGTTTCATATTTTTAAACACGTGATATTGTCCGTGGTTTGGTGTACGATTAGGTGGATTTTTGTAAAATAGGTGATTTTTGTAAAATAGGTGATTCTTGTAAAATCCTACACATATATTCTTTAACCCTTTCAGTCCCATTGATGCCATTTGGCACAATCATGTTTCTGATCATAATTTTAAAAATTATAGGATATATCTGCTGGGATTAATAAAAATATTTTATAGGAAAAAGTTTGAAGAATCAAATGATGTGCTTTTTGATTTCATAAATGGCTGTGGACAATCAGAAATTTGTGTCTAAAATGATGATGCCAAATTGTCATTGGGGCTGAAAGGGTTAAAAAACATGTTTAATATTGTTTGCACGAACATCAATTTGAACGGTTGTTGATGCGTTTAGTTCTAAAAAGACATATCTTTTGTTCTATGCATTGAATGCGCAAGCAAGCTTTGTCATTTGTATATAATAGTCTAGTCTTACATTTTTTTTAAAATGCAAAATGCCTTTTTACTGCTGAAAAAACTTTGCAAGACCTTTGAAATAGTGCTTGACTCTTAGTACTATGTAGTTTTTTACACAAATAAATGACCGGTACCTGAAAAAGGATTTTCAAACCCCTTTCTAGCTAGCCTTTTGATTCCTAAGGTTTGAAACAAATTCTGCAAGTAACAGGATAGTAAAACATCGATTAAAAAAAAAACCATGCCTCACTAGGTTAAAAAAAAACTTTTGCAGTTTCTCTTAAACATAGACATTGTCTGAAGATTCTCTATAAAGGCAATGTTTAATTAAAAAAAATTATTGATTTTTGTCTAGTGCAGTATCTTTCATTTCTATTTTTATATATAAAAATAGCTAAATTTAGGACTTTTATTTATTTTCAATAATAAATACCCCTTTTTCAAATATTTAATAGGAATAAGCTTAAATTTAAAATAAGTAGAAATGTTAAATTTCTTCCCTGGGTAAGTAATCAAACCTAATTGTAGTATTTTTTGTACTGTTAGCTTATTATGTATTCAATAATTAACTTATTTTCACTTGTTTTACTTATTTCCTATATGCAATATCTACCCACATCTACCTCCTATCATAAGAACATTTTACAAAACTTAAAAAAAATAATAACACTACAATTTTAAGTTTCTTGAAAACCTGTTAATCCTACCTAATGCCTTTTCGGATTTAATGTACGTAAATGTACAGAACACAATAAATAAATCAAACACAATTTTTCACATTTTATTTTATATTACTATATAACTTTCGAAAATTTTATCCATAATTAAAAAATTTGTACCATTTCATTCCCATATGAATGCATTGCATTTATTTCTGAATAAATTTAAGAACCAGCAGTAGGGATATTTTCTAAAAATAATTTTTAAAACGTTAAAAATTATTCTACAACAACATTTGATTTCCAAAAGCAGAAAGAGATGTAAAAGGAATGTCTGTTCATTCAATCATTTTCTGTTTTACCCTTTCTAATGGTCATCAAAGAAAGAGAAGTTTCCTTTCATTTGTTACTAAGTTTAAGCAGATCTTCGTTTCCTGACACTGGTATCAACACGACAACTAATTCAATCGTATTTTAAATAATTCTTTTAAAAGTCAAATTGAGTATAATATAAACACATTTTTAATACTCTTTGCCAAAAATAAATGATCTGTTGTCAATTGTTATGATTGTATTAATTTGTGCTAGCCTTCTAACCCTAAATCTTTTGCTTGCTCTTTATTTCTTTTCTGCTATTAAATCAATACTGAAGTTGTTTGTCTAATCTTTTAATATTTAATTCCATTAATTTGTGTTTATTATAAAATTCATATACTAAAGCATGAAAATATTCATCTGTATTTTTTCATATTTATTTACATATTTCATGTTTTTTTACTTCTGCAGAAGATAGCTTCAGCGATGAAGAAGATACACAAGGAAGTAGAGCTGGCCATATTTCTAATATGGAGAAAACTGACAAAGTAAAGTTCTATTTTAGTTCCATTTGTATAACTGCAGAAAATAAGAAAGTGTTACCATATTGACCTTTTTTTTTACTAAGTTGTAGAGATTGTTATACCATTAACATTAGCATGTTAACCATTAATATGCTGTCATTGCTCACCATTAACATATACTCTGTTTGTTTCTTAAGCCTTCAGTTAATAATAAAATAATACTAATACATTCAGTAATCTATGCAAACTTTGGTTTAAATGTAACCGACAATATTAATAATTGGGCATTCTGCACAAAGTTTGGGCAATTTAAAAAATACCCAAAGGTATGTTGCAAAGGGATAAATTATATAGAAAATATCACATTGAGAAAGGTATTATTAATAAGGCTGAATGTGTGGTGGGAAATTTGAGAATATTTTTTTCAGCTTACCCTACTTGCAACATAATATGTATTCTTATTTTCGAAACATTTTAAAATAACTAAAAAACTAATTAATGCATAAAATTAATGAAGAAAAATAGGATTTATGTATTTACACATAGATATATTTATGTGCTATATAAATACAGGTTATAAGGTAGTCATAGGTTAATTAATCAAAGTGTTCAGAGAAATAGTTTTTATTGTGCATTTTTTTAATTGCCTAGAATTAATGCTCAAATAAATCAAATTGTCGTTAACGTATGTATAAAAAAAGTTTCATTCGTTTTAAAAATAAAATTTATTCAAACCAATAATTAATCTTAGCACCTGAAAATAAAAGCTTTTATAAACATATTTTTTGCAACCATCGGAAGGTTAATTTTCTCTTTCTTTCTCATCAAAGGAAAAGAAAACTCAAAGGATTGTACAGAAGGTTCAGAAACAGCAAGTGCTGAAACGCCTGCGCAATGCTCAAGAGATCCAGCGCAGCCTCGATGAGCTGGAGATCAGGCAGAAGGAATTGGAGCAGCAGGGGGTAGAGGTGGAAAAGATGCTGAGAGGGGAACAACAGGGTCAGTATTATATGTTCTTACTTACTCTGCCGTAAGCAGGCAAACTGCAGTAGCCCTGCTGGACCATTTTTGCTCTGAAATAATCAGTCATTTTGTCAGGGTAGTATTTCTAAATAGGCTAAGTATGTTGTAGCTTAGAGCGGGAAGATATTTTTAAGAAATAAAGCAAATAGTTAACATTCATGCGTAAACCGTTAAGGTATATCTAGTAAGGACTAATATTTAGTAGCAAGCCTGTCGGCTGCGAAACACATTTTCGCTCTTTTATTTCCCTCTTTTATATCTGTTGTGATAATTTTAAGCAGGACATACCACCCTATTTTGCAGCTAACCATCTATCTCTCCCCGAAGTGGGAGAATATTGTGAGAAGGACGGCAAATCATAGCCTACAGGTTTAAAATCTTTAAATCCGGCCCTGCATTTACTATACTTTCTTGTATGTTAAGGTTTCAGAGTTCTCAGAACAATGGTCTAAATCATTAGTCTGGATTTACCTTCCCAAGCCCATGGCAATACCATACGGTTGTGGTATAAGTCCTTCATTATTGGTCTTTCTTTCCTGACACTGATTACTATTACAATGCTGCCATTGCCCAATATAAAGCAAGAATCAACGAAATAAGTTTTATATTAGTGTCCGACTCCCTGTCTGCTGACCTAGGAAAGAATACTAGTGGGGTAGTTGGTTGTGCACTCCATGCCAACATAACTTGGGTAAAAAACAAAGAATAAAAAGGCAGAATGAGAAGCGCGATTGGTCCGTTAGTTGGAAACTCTTGTGAGGTAAAATTTATTTACAAAATGATCTGAATACAATTAACCAAAATACACTTTTCATTCTGATTAAAAATTGCGAAGTGTTCTCAAATATTATTCAAATCTGTTAGACCTAATCCAAATTAATGTTTTAAACGTGTTTTCTGGATGGATTCACAAGTTATTTATGGAACTCTTTACATCCGCGGAAGGATCTTCTCCATAGCATATTTCTATTTACCCAACTTAGGTTGGCAAGGAGTGTAGTTCCACCCAGTCCTTCTGGGGTCGATATTTTAGTACTAAGCTGTTTGATATGGAAATTAACTGTGGTTCTTTGTTGATGTAGCAAGTTGTTAGTATTAGCACCTCCAGCAAAATGGCTTCAGAAGCAGAGTTGGATAAAGTTTGAGTTGAGAAGTTCACACAGACTTTTACTAATAATCTAGCTACGTATATATGAAATATGTGTAGTAACATATTTTATAAAGATAACTTGCAACAATGAGCTTGTTTTAGGAATGTTGAAGTGCAGTAGGGAGGCATCAAGTCTGATTCTGACTTTGGTGCTAACCACTAAAACATTTATATATGAAATTTGTATTGAGTCTAAACTCATCACTTGACCACATTCGGAAGCTGTGTATTGGATATAATAAAACTCTTAAATAAAGTTAGAAATAAGTTACCGGAACCATTACCAAATAGTTTAAGTTTTGTTAAATAAGGTTTTCTCATGTTAAAGTCTATGGTCAGAACTAAAACATAAAAACAATAACAGTTAATCAGCTGTAGACAATAATTAAAAATTAATTATTTTAAATAGGTGTATATAGGTAAGGATATTATACAATAGAAATGTTAATAAAGTAATTAAATATTCCTATAATATAATCTAATAATTCAGATTGCTTGCGTATAAACTTTAAGTTTCATACACTGGTATTTAAAATTGTATTCACATCCAAAAACTACTTACATTTATTTAAACATGGTAAGAGAAATAAGTTTTTATTGCATTTAGCAAGAGTAATGACTCAAATACCTAAAGTAGCAGAGCAGCAACTGTTGAAGTTTTATGTAAGACAGTGTCTACTTGGCAAATGGTTTAATTCTTCAGCATGGTATGAACTTCGTAATCTTATCTAAGTAGCACTGTTATCTTTCCAAAGTCCAGTGGTTTGAAGATAGCAAGCTACTGATAAATGCATTGTCCATTTCAAATTATATAGATATATAGTTCAATTGAGTTTCTTGAACTTTAAAAGCCTAATCATGATTGTTCTTGTATCAAGATTTCTTTGTTGAAATCCAATTCTTCTACTTGCATATCTTTATAAAATAATTGTTTGTGTTTAATTGACTAATACTAACTAATACACACATTTAAAGCTAATTATATGCCTTAAGATAACTTCAGTACTTTCCAAAATTAAAAAACTCTCCCAAAACAAACCCAACTTTAAACCTAAAAGGCTATATAGCAGCCACTATTTGCACCTACACGATTTTCTGAAAAAACATTATGATGTCTAATAGGTGCAGGAATTTGTGTAATAAGTTTGAAGTCGTTTTCGTTTTTCAGCAATACCTTTAAAGCCACAAAGAGTTATATAGCAGCTTCTCCTTGGGCATGCACAATTTTCTTAAAAGACCTTATAATGGCCTCTGATAGGTACTAGAAAATTGTGTACCAAATTTGAAGTCTCTTTAAGTTCAACTGTTGAGTGGTTTCAGACAGATGAACCAATGTTCAAAAAAGACTTTTTAGAATGGGGTCCTTCCAAAACGCATTGTAAATAAAATCTTCATTTACAATTTTTAACCCCCAACACAATATTTTCATTACCTTATATTTCATATAAGGTGATTAGAAGTAAATAATAAATGGACAAGCTGCTTGGTTTTTACATTTTCTTTCAAATCCCTTTGGAGTGTTTCCTTTACCTTTAATTTGTTAATTATTTGGTCTGCTTTTTCTTGAATGTCTTTTCACATTTCGATGAAAACCCAACTATTTTTTTTTGTTCTTAAATTCTCCCGTTAAACCACTATACAGCTCAAACAAAAAGAGCTACATACTTCACATTTGGTATATAAATTCTCAGACCTGTGAAACATTAATGTTTTTCAAGAAAATATTGCCATGGAACTTTTTAGGGTTTTAAAGCTCTTGAAACTAGATATTATTGGGCAGATAATTACCTTTATATTTGTATTGATTTATTGAGTGGTAATTGAAAGTTTTGTAGTGTCACACAACCATAGTTTTATTTTATCTTTTAAACATTTATTGAATTTGTGTTTCTCTTTTTTTTTAGTATTTGGTCATGGCAAAAAGACGGAAGCCGAATTAATGGAAGAGTGGTATACTCTTGTGCACACAAAGAATAAAATCTCTAGAGAAATACAAGAATTGCTCATTCGGTAACATTTCTTAATGACATGCCATACTGTAAAGTATTAAAAAATGATTTTAAAACTCAAAGTGTGCATGTTACAGAGCGCTTAAAGTGCCTTGACGCTTTCTTTTTGTTTAAGATTCTTAATTTCCTTAAAAGTGCTTTTTGCTTTAAAAGTGGGTTCATAAGCTCTTACTCGGCATGTAAATAAATATGAATCTTTCACAAATTTTTTGAAAATTAAAAAATTTAGTTTCATTTATAACATTTTAAGTACAGGATATTTTAAGCTTTTTAATTCAAACAAGAAGCCTATCAAAATAATTAAATGTGTAAATTCTTATCTCTTTTGGTAAACTGTTAAGACTAGATAAAGTGCTTAATTTTTATGCATGATCCCTGTATTAGATTGAAACAGCTTTGTATGTTTCTCTAAGCTGATAACTTTTTAATAGATCTGGGCAAAAAAAAATCTTATGTCTTTATACAACATTTTAGCTTGAAGGACCTTGAATTAGAAGATCGTCACAGTAGACTGCAACTAGAGATAACACAGAGGATGGCAGAAGGTAAGAAATATGAACTATTTCTGATACTTTTAGAGTAAACTTTAGTTTTGGCCAAACTATTAGCTGATATGTTACTCTTATAACATAAAAGTGGAATGGCTCTTATGTCTTGCACCCACTTTTATAGACTTAACCATTAATTCCACACATGAATATTTGTGAATTATGTACATAATACCTACTAAATTTTAAAAATTATGTATTTCTTACTTTTTGTTTTGAAATTGATTTAGGAAATCAATAGAGACGATATTAATGAAATTGTCAAAAAAAAAAATAGGCAATTTGAGCTGTGAAAGTCTTAATTAAGACAAAATTAATGTGGTTTATGAAGGCTAAAAATCTTTCAAAAAGCAGTTGTAAATGACATTTACTGTAACAAATATAATTTGTGTTAGATATCACCTGTAGTCTCACAATTTTAGAAGATACTGGTATTTTATGTAAAAATTTTGGATTACCAGAAATTCGCTGCCAAAGTTTTGAAATCTTAAAGTAACTGCAGTTTCAAAATTTCAGAACAGGATGAGTTTACTGATTTCATTATCGCCAACGATTGCTAATTTTAGAATCGCTGTAGATTTCTAAGCCTGTTTTTTGTGAATAACGGAAAATGACCGTATTTTAGATTTTTTTTAATGTTGACTTAGTTCTGTTAACAGAGAGTTCCGGATAATCAAGGACCAAGGTTCCACTGTATTTTGTTTTTTGTTTTTAATTGTCGAACTAAAAGTGCACTGATCGAAGGAAAAGTTTGAAAGAACTATGTACCCTGATAACAATTTAATTATGCCAACTAAAAGTTTATGTTTGAACCAAGTGCTGTTTGTGACAATTTTGTTTCAAAGGTTTACATATCTTGTTTGGAAACGGTTCTATGTTACTGTTACAAACGTACTTGTTTTTTGTTTTTTTTGTCATGGTATTATTCCTCATTTTAAATGATCAGGTAAAACTAGTTTTTTTTATTGTTATAATACAAAGGAAAAGAGAAAATTATATAAGTTCTGAACAATATTATAAATGAATTTGGATGTAATAAAATTACGAAGTTGTGTTGAACCAGACTTTTCTTTTCAGGCTTTCGTAAGAATACGACTCAGCTCATTGAAGAAAGAAAAATCTTGGATGAAATGCTTAAAATTGTAGATAAAAGAAATGAACTTGTTGCCCAGTTAGAGCAATTGAGACTAAGGTAATTGTTTTTCTGAAATTATTAGTTCCGCAATATTTTTATTGATACATTTATTTTTGTAAAATAATAAAAATTACTCAATAATATGAACTTTTAATGTTTGTTATCTAATTTTTTGTTTTATTAGATGTTTTTGTTTATTATGATAAGCAGTTTAAAAGGACTTTCTGCCGAATCAGAACTAGGAAAAGGCCCTCGCCAGATAAGACGGTGAAAAATGCCCCCATTCCAATCGAGCTAATTTTTTTTCTGAAAATACCTCATAGTATGGACAACTTCTCAGCCAAGTTTCAGCTCAAAAATATGACGCATTTTTGAGTAAAAAATTAAAGTTTTTTTTCTTTTTAAATTGATTATTAACTGAATATATTTGATAAATCCAAAAAACTACTCATGAGTTTTTAGATATCATTGAGTAGTATTCTCAGAAAAATCCGCTCATAAATCTGATCGAGTGATCATTCTTAAAAATGCATTTTTATTTTTCAAAAAAAAATTTCATGCCAAAATCGTTTGGTCACAACTTAGGATTTTGTCTCTACATATTCCTCTATTATCAATCTATAATATATATTTTTTTCAGATTTTTAAAATTATTGGACGATAGTTTAAAAAAAATAAAATATTCTTAAAACCTGACTTTTCGCACTACTTACTCGGCAGATGGCACTCCTAACAAAGGCGGGGAAATTCAATCTGGGAGAATTTCTTTCAGACTAAAGAATTTAGCATAGATTTAGAAAGTAGAAGATCTGCCTCTAGGGGGAAAGGTGAAGCCATTTGTTAACCATTATCCCATAAGGCAGTTCGCAAGCTCTTGCACATGGCATGCCATACGCCACCAGATAGCACCACGAGATAATTCGACTAATAAAAGATAAAAATTCAATATTAACTAATTAAAACTTTTTACAAGTTTCGCTAGCATAATTTTATAGCTGCATGCGTATTGATAATTTCTGTAAGGCATGAGGTATATATTCACAAAAGAAGCAAGTTAAAAATGCAGTTTTTATTGTATGTAACTCTTCGGAAAAACCATTTTTGTGAATCAGTATCCCGTGATGCATTGCGAAAACGACGAAATGTGGATTCATCACGCATCATTGCGTTGTACGGGATTGCGCAATCGGTGTGCTTGCTATTTCTAAATCTATGGATTTTAGAGCAAAAAAATCAGGCTTTAAGAATTATTTTTTTAAACTATCGTCCAATAATTTTAAAAATCTGAAAAAAAAATATATTATAGATTGATAATAGAGGAACATGTAGAGACAAAATCCTAAGTTGTGACCAAACGATTTTGGCATGAAATTTTTTTTTGAAAAATAAAATTGCATTTTTAAGAATGATCGCTCGATCAGATTTATGAGCGGATTTTTCTGAGAATACTACTCAATGATATCTAAAAACTCATGAGTAGTTTTTTGGATTTGTCAAATATATTCAGGGAATAATCAATTTATTAAGAAAAAAAACTTTAATTTTTTACTCAAAAATGCGTCATATTTTTGAGCTGAAACTTGGCTGAGAAGTTGTCCATACTATGAGGTATTTTCAGAAAAAAAATTAGCCCGATTGGAATGGGGGCATTTTTCACCGTCTTATCTGGCGAGGGCCTTTTGTTTGCAGACTAGCTGCCATTTGTAAATTTTTAAAAATATGGTATTGAACTAAACATAAAAGACAATTCCAGTGAAATTTAAGTTATCTACTACGACTAGAATTCCCTCTCAATTTCGCTAACCAAATTTTAAAATGAAAAATTTTTGTACCTTCCTGCCTTACCTAAATTTATTACTTAAAATAAATGTTACATTAATAGTCATGGCATTGTTTTTAAAATCCATATTGGTTTATAGAACATTTATTATACATTTTATAATAAATTCCCTAGACCATTATTTATTTTCCTAACTTTCCATACGAGTATACACCTGTAGAGACCCTATATTTATAGTCTGTGTATTGATGATCAATATAAATAACTGCTTAATTAATAATTTTCAAAGAAAAAAATCTTCAAATTTTAATAATGTATTAAATATCCTTTTTTTTTTTAAATTTTCTTTACAGGGAAGGGGAAGAAGAAAAGACTATAAATTCTGATGTTTTTACAAAAGGAATCAAATCTCGTCTAGCTACGGACGAAAAAAGCTGAAGTTAAATAATGTTATGCATTTGTACATTAGAAAAAGATTTTTTAATGAATTTCTAGGCTTTACCTGTGCTATCAACAATGAAAATATCTATGCTATGTGAATACTTAAAGTAAGTCAGCAGCTTCATATATGACATTAATTTATTTGATTTGCTCATAAGTTATTATATCATCTAAATAACAAAATTGTAGTCAACTAAAATTATGACCTGAATCTTTATACACAATAATTTACATAAATAAGATTGTCCAAACACATTCTTAAAATTGACTTCACATTTCTTGCCCTAGTAATATCACCATCAGAATAATTTTATACAACTTTTCTATAACATAAGTAGGCGTGCCCCTTATTAAACCTTTGCTTCAATTCTGAGATATTTAGCTACAACTTTGCAATTTAAGTATCATTGTTGTATAAATAAAACGAAATGAAGTAGAACTTACTACTGTTGATATGTGCAATTTTTTTTTTATTCAGTCTAAAAAGAAATAACTGATTTACAAAAATGCAACCGAATCTTATTTTGTTTTTATTTTTGAATATATGTTTGGTTAATAATTTAGCTAGTTTTATATCTTTTTTATATTACTTTTAACATACATTTAACGAAAAATAGACATTTTACTGTTAACATGATTTTCATAAAGTATCGGTATTTCACTATAATTTGATGAATTCTTCTAAGATGGTTTCTTTTTCCAAACATGTTAAATCTATATTATAAGAACACAAAATATGTACAATTATATATTTAAAACAAATCTGTCCAAAATTGACTTTTCAAATTGAAATATTTGAGCAATTTTACTATTAAAATTATTTTTAACAATCACCTCAGATGATATACGACTTGTTAAAAAATATAGATATATTTAAAACTAATTATTTCCACATTTTATGAAAATTTTAGTCTCTCTAATAAATATATTTATTTTATGCTCCCCACCCCCCTCTATAATACCACTATTACCTTATAATTACTTGAAAATAGTCTTTTTAGTGTGATTGTATCAAAATAGCTTTTTAGCAATGTGCTATTATAATTTATCTAACATCATATAAACATGCCAAAAGTTTATCCATTGTTTACTACTACTTAATATGTGTTTGTAATGTAATGGACAAATATGAAAACGCAGCATTTGAATAATGTTTTGCTGAAGCTTGAATGTTTAACAAGGGTTTGTAGTATGGACAAACTGGTCACAGTTCCAGTGCTGAAAAGATGGTTTTATCTTGGTTAATTTTTAAACTCATCTGGTTGTGACATTGTTTGTTAATTTGTTCTTATCATTATTTTATTCAAAGGTAAGAAAAGTGTACTGGCCTTTTAATTGTGTTGCATTTCTTACTGATGACAATGCCTTTTTCTTTTCGGTAGTGTCAGGCATTTTTATTTGTTGATTGCCAAATATTTTGCTTTAAATAGTTTATTGAAATAAAAGTAATGTTACTTGTATGCAGAAATAACAGTCTTAAATTGCAAATAGCAGTTATTTCTTCTTGACTTGCCAAATGTGAGGCCACCTTCAAACCAGAAAATATGATTTTACTCTTTCTTGGAAATTTTATTTAGAGGGACTTATTTATATACTTATACAGCATTACAAACTATTTTTAGTGGTGTTTTTACTTTATAAAAGAGCAAACATTGTTTTCTTGTGTTTGGCAACAAAAGCAATTTTATTTGTTTGCATTTATTTTTATTGCATTTAAATACTGTCAATAAAATTTCATTGTTTTTATTGGATAGTTTTCAAAAACCTGGTGTATAATCTAAAGCCTTGGAGTTTGTGATATGTATATCGTTGTATCATAATATATTTGTATGAAAACAATAATATGGCTAATGTTACCAATCTTGCTTCCATTTTGTTCTTTGTAACTTATAAAAATTATTATTTGTGTGCTTTACTTATTATTCCATTTTTAAAAGCTTTGTTGTTGTAGTTATTTATCATGGCTATGAAAGGCCTGAGAATGTGTGATATTGGAGAAAATAAAGTATCTTTTAATTAAAACTGTTTTGTCACTATTATTGGCTTGTGAGATTTTATAAATTACTGAAACATTTAAATTCTAGCTTTATATTTTCTATATTTCTAACATTCATTTTCCTCTTTCCTAACTAAAAACATAACGCCACCAATGAATAAGGGAAATGATAGAAATAACAGTTTTCCCATATGAAAAATCTATTCTATTAGTTAAGATTCCATCCTATAAAGAGATTGTGATGCATAATATTCCTTGTAGAAGGGGATTCTTGAACTACCACAACTCAATTTCAAACTACTTTAAGGCTGCTCATCACGCCCCATAAACGGTCCTCTTTCGATCGGGCTTGCTAATGGGAAGTCTATGGGGGGGGAGGGGGGGAATGGTTTTTATTCCAAAATAAGCAACGAAATTATAAGAATATTTTGATGCTTTTTTTAATTCATTAAACTCCTATAAAATTGTGTTTTTTGATGTTATTTTTTTAAAAACTCCTTTAAAAAAATATTACTTTGTTAATTACTTTTTTTAATCGAAATTTTTTCTATTAAAAAAAGTTAATGAACTGGGGAGCTTAGTTGGTTTTAAGGCGCTTACGTATGAAAGGACGCTGGTTTGGCTTCAGGCATCGCCAAAACAAGTGACGGCGTATAAACGGCTCGTGCAGCCGAAAAATTTCTGACGCATAATAACCCTGTGCAGGAAAAAAGAGTGTACATTAATTTAAACAAGTTTCGAAGTCCTAACTCTGTGTACGATGTTTCCCTTAAAAAATGCATTGGGTGCCGTCTCCTCACTTGGCTGTGGTTCTAAATTAAGACGAAACTAGCTTTCATGTAGCTCTAGAGCGACGGTATCCAACCTAACTCTAACCAAACTACTGGATTTTATTTTGTTTAGTGGGGATCGCACTTAATATAAAATTATAATTGTGGGGGAATGGCGCCACCTTAAGGGAAATTGAATTTTCATGCAGAAGTGTGTTGCAATTAATAAAAATTTTAATGATCATAGCATACTTCAGTTCACAACCTATCTTGTAGTGATTTTTTAAATTTTAAATCTTTAATAAAAACTGAGTAAAATTGTTTTTTCTAAAAGTTTGAACAGTGGCGGGATTACCCCGGTACCTGGGGTAAAGCCGCCACATCAAGAAACAAATCAAATAATCTATAAATAGTGTAAAATGATATATAAAGCAATATATAGTACTAAAATAGGTTTAATGTTAACCTTGGAATGGTAAATTGTACATTTCAGCTACACTTTTATTAACTTTCCATTTGCAACTAACTGGGCATTTTTTTTTTTAAAGTTTCGTTGGTTTATTTGGCCATTTCAGTTATTCTTTTCCATATATACGCGGCATCCGGAACGAAAACTAATAGGTTGCAGGGCCAATATATGAAATTTCTATTTTACGGGTTATGTCACCATCCTTTGGTGAGTGGCGGCATAACCCCAGTAAGACAAAATGGCATCGACAGCTTGTTTAGGGGAAAGTAGATAGCCTAGCGTTTAACTAAAAACGTGATAACATAGCCAAATAATTACTCTTATGATATGAATTAATGATATGTAACTGATTTATCTAACTTACAGATAACAGTCACTTATCTCTTATAATTTCAAAAAGCCCAAAATTAGATGAAAATCACTAAAAATTGTATTTTTAAAATAACTTTACACCAGCTCACCACACGGCCATTAGCGTATCTACTACAAATGACTTTATTTCCTGTTACAGGTCAGCGCTCGCAGCTCCCCTCCCACACACACAGCTGGCGAGATACAAGGGGTGGCGGCATTGCCCGGGTTGGCGGGATTCCCCTGCTCTCCCCTAATTTTAGCACTTAACCAACTTAAGGAATCTTTCACATTCAATTCATTTTAGCAAATTTTTTTAGCTAATCTGACGAATACATGTATTTTATTTGTATTTAAAAAAAACTCACACTTAACCAAATTATTTAATTTGATTTAGCAAAAAAAAAAGCAATATACTTAGATTTTCTTATTTAAGGCCTTGTGACAATACAAACTTTTACAGGAGTAAGGAATGAAATTTTGATGTAAAAACAATTAAGGGATTTTAAAGACTTAAGAAAACTTATTTTTATCTTTCATAAAGTTCCTACATTGCAAGTACAATTTCACAATTTTCACTGGTTATAGTTCCTTTGAAATAATTCAAGTTTGTTATGTTAATCAAAAATAAGCTTGATAAATCCAATGCTAAAGAGCATAGAATATTAAAGTAGTATTTTATATAAATTAATTAGGATTGCCACACTTTTTGGTAAGAGAAAATCAAGGACAATTTAATGACTTTTCAAGGATATACTTCTCCATTTTCAAGGACTGTTTTTTTTTTTTAACATGCAACACGTAAATTTCACGACAGTTTTTAAAAATTCTGTTAGAAAGCGAATATGAGCTCTTTAACTTTCAAATAAACTTGTATATGTGTTTTAAAATAACATCTACTTACTAAAAAATCCATCTAAAATCACTTGCTCTACCTTCTTGGACTATACTACATAAACGAAAAATCAAAAAGAAAAATAGAAACTGATTCACATTGAAAAATGTTTTTTTTAGTGAAGCTAAAATGTACATTAACAATCAGCCTTAGAAGACAACAGCCAAAAAATTAAGGACTTTTCAAGGTTGCTAATGTTTTTCAAGCACTTTCAAGACCTTGAAATCAATTTTTTTCAAGGACTGTGGCAACCCTGTGTTTCTTAATACACTTGCTTAATTAGTTTTAACTAAAGTTAAACCCCATTTCCCTTCCTATACATGTATATCTACAATTTGATATGAAAACACAACACAATTTATATCAAAGATTCTATTTATTGTATAAAAACAGTAAACTTAAGTAATAACCACAAACAAATGTCCAGTCCCGCCTTTGTAACCGACAAGCCACTTACAAGTATTTAATGCTTCAAATGATTAACAAAATGGGTGTGCACAACACATCTTCTTTACTTGTCCTTGGTAGAGGTCATTTTGTCCCCATCCACCATGCCATATTTTCTGTAGTAGCGTTTTCGGAGGTCATTCATCATGTTGTGGTTGATACTGAGATAATAGTCCTCTGGTAAGTACTGGCCACAAAACTCTTGAATGTAACCCTGGAAGATAAAAAAGTTATTTTTAAGCAAAAACTGATAAATTCATATTTTTATTATCTACATCCAACAAAACCCTTTTATCAAGTAGAGTTTTGAATGAGTTTAGTTGATTACAGTATGTCAACATTGCAGTTGAAGCATCTTGCAGGGTTTTTTTTTTCTATATGGTTATTTTGAGGTGATTTCAAGAACTAAATTTAGATCCCCTCAAAATATTTAATGACAATAATAACAAAATATTTGACTACATTAAACAAAACCCTTTTCTCAAGTAGAGTTTTGAATGACGAGTTTAGTGATTATAGTACGTCAACATTGCAGTTGAAGCATCTTGTGTTATTTTTTCCCTTCTACAAGGTTATATTGAGGTGATTTTAGGAACTAAATTTAGATTCCCTCAAATAAATGGAGTGAAGGACGAAAGAAACAATCAATAAGTTTATATTCAAATAAAGCAACACAAATATTAATAATTTTTTAGTAAATAATTTTTAAGTCTAGTGTATTTTTTTATGCAAGACTGATATATTCTAATGTGAGATTAACTAGTTATAAAGAAATTGTAAAAACGGATAATTAAGAAAGGGGGCATCCACAAATTATGTAACATGTTTATTGGGGGGAGGATAGGGTCGAGCAGAATATCACCAAATATCACGTGGGGGGATGTCTCAGCAAATATCATGTAACTTTCCCCCCCATAAAAAACTAATATAAAATTACGATAAAATAATACAAAACTACTGTAAACAATTTTCTGGACTTAATATTGACAAAAGCTTAGATGATATTTATCGTGGCTCTCCGAACTGTCCTTTAAAGTTTTAGGGAAAAAACGCCGAGTAGTGCCTCACAGACAAGCTCATTCCTGCTATGTTAACGGAGAAAATATTCCGCCTGAATTAAAACATTAAAAAAATACCAATTTTGAAAAATATTGCATGATATTTCGGGGGAGGGGCAGGGGTCAAGCCAAATTTACAGTGGGGGGGGGGGGGGAATGTCAAAATTGCATCACATAATTTATGGACGCCCTCAAAGAGAATATATGTCGAATAAATGCATAGAAATAAGCAAATTGGCAATATTTCATAGCATGATATCTAAATTTTCATTTGCAACTCAATGAATGTTATTATTTTTTAAAATATTATACTAAAATACTTGAAGTTTCCCAATTCTTTAAAGTTTAAAAAAAGTATAAAATTTAAAATATATATATGTGCCTCAGTAGAAAAAGTGACAGCACTAGATAGTGTTAAACGGCAGCATTACTTAAGTGGCTAAATCACAAACAATTTTAAATATAAATCAGTTTAATGTTTATATGGATTAGTGTTTGTTTAACATTAAAATTAATAATTAAAATTTAATTAGTGGATAAATTGAAAAACTTTTTTCCCTTTTAATACTTGCTACTCTAGACTGCAACACACTTAAACATGGTCATGTATAAAAACTTTCATCTAATTATTACATACCTGCAGTTTGTGCACAGGGTATCCATAGGTTTGAGTCTCTACACCAACTGTTTTCAAGGCCCATTTCACAAAAGCTTCAGGGGTGCAAGTGGTGAAACTGGGTCTCATCTTGGACATATTTGTAGCCACAAATCCAGGAAGCACAGACTGGAAAATAATTTTTCTATACAGTGCTATGTATAATGTGACCAGATTTTCAAAACCAAAAAGCAGGACACTGCATCGCTATCTCCCACCCCCAAGTGAATTTTTCCAAAAAAAAATTATGTACACATAGTTCCTTCACCCAATTACACACTTAATATGAAAAAGATAAGTATAAACAACTAAAAACATTACTAATAGATGTCATTATGTTAGTTAATCAAACACATAATTAAAAAACTTACTAGTTTTTAATTCATCATCATATTTTTTTTAGAAAGGTATGCATGATACTAGGTATGCATGATGTTTGTAAAAGTTTTCAACAATTTCTTTTTAGGACCGTCCTTGAAAACACGTTTTCGTTTGCCTATGGTGGAAAAAACGAGGTAACGCTAAATTTATTTACGATTTCCTCGTTTTTCGGGACGTTGCGGGACTGTAAAAAAAGCAGGACGGTTTGGCGGGACATTCGGCCTGCGGGACAGTGAGACGTCTGGTCACAATAACTATGTACTAATCCAAATCAACTTTATTGGTTGAATTACAAATTGTATACACGTATTATTAGTGCATTACATTATACACTGCTCAAAAGAATTAGGGGAGCACTTTGTGTACTTTTGCCCTTTCAGTTCCAACTTCTTATTTTTTTTATTATAGAAATCTAATATTCGTGAGATAAATTCATCATGCATCCAAAATGAAATACTAAAAAAACAGAGGGGAAAAATCTTAGCTTTAAATTAAAAATTTAAGGGGGAAAAAATGGGAATTATAACTTTTGAATAAATTATTACAATATTTTTTTTCTCAAAACTTTATTTGTAATAAAAAAGGTAAAACCAATTTTTAAACATCCAAGAATGCAAGCGTGAAGAATTTAAAGTTAGTTAATTTCATAAATTTTTTTTGGAGTGAATTTGAATTTACCATGTTTTTCATATTTTTATTGAATTAAACAAAAATCATTCAATTCTTCAAAAGACATGATTCTTCCTTCTGACGATGGGTAAGTGCGAGCTCAAGTTAACGAGAGAGAAAAAATCAGAAGCTGATGATACCATATGGAATCATTGGGGTGAAAGGGTTTAAATCACGCATTCCCCTAATTGTTTTGAGCAGCGTAAAATTAAAAATAATGTTTCGATGTTATTTTGTAAAACTATTTACGGGTTCAATGTAAAGCAAATTCTGACTGTTAATCTGAAATTCGGTCAACACAAAATGTTTCAGTACTCCCTACAAGTTCGTGTTAATTCGGTTCAACTGTATGATCAAATTAACAAATATTAATATTCCCTAAAAAAATAACTAACAGTTTGTGTTTTGATTTAAATATAGGTTTTTTTTACAAAATATAAGTATGATGCATTAAAAACATTAGAAAAATTATATTATTCTAGAAATTCCTGAAATGCAAGAGTCACAAAACTCACTTGAATGATAATTCCTTTCTTCCGATACTCTTCTTGTGCAGCTTTGGAAAAGAAATTCACAAATACCTAAAGAATATGAAAATTTAGTATTGTAAAAATTCATAAATACAGTACGCCGCTTAATGTGATCACATAGGGACGAACGCGATTTGATAACAATAACCGATTGGTTACAATATACGAAAAAAAGTTTAAACTAAAAAATGATTTTTTAACATACGCATTAAAATAAAAATTAATTTTAAATTATGAGTTGTTGCTGTGAAACTCTATAGTATTTAATAGAAATTAATGCAAACTAAAGAAAAAGAATTATTATTGAGCATGCTTACGTATTGAACTGCAGAAAACAATGCAAAATGCAAAAGGTTAATTATTAACAGAAAAATAAGTAATCAATTTTCGATTATTTAGCATCCTTTCGAAGCAAGTCATTTACGAAACGCTCATAATCATAACGCTTATGAAAGTGTTACGCATCGACTTTGTTTTGCACACCTATAGATATAAGATTTGAAGTGCCTCCCTCATCTGAGCAGGCGTCAGAATTTTGTCCCCGATATAGCACTTTTGGGTTCATCATTGGCATCAGAATCTTGTGACGAAGCTTGATCTGACAAACATACGGTTTTGCAAATGTTCTCAACAGTTACCGAAGTAGAAGTCGCAACCTTCTCGTCAACCTCCATCCATGCTTCAAAATCCTCAGCATTCATATCGTTTTTTTTTTCGTGAAATTTACATATAAACTGATAACAATAAACGATGATTTTTCAATGTATTTTGATATAAGAGGACGGGACTAAGCGATTTTGATAACATTAAGCGATTGATAACATTAACTGTGATCACATTAAGCGGCGTCTACTGTATCTAAAAATTTATTAACAAAAATAAAGAATTCTGACAAGGTTCTTGCTAAAAATAAGAGGACTACCAATTGCCCATTTTAAGGAAAAGAAAGACACATTAAAATTAATTGAGGAACAATTTTATTTAGTTTCCCAGGTTTTATTAAATACCAAAAAAATCCTATTTTGATTTCCATACATTTCTATTGAATTAAAATTTTATTAATTTTAGCTCAACTTAAAAATAAGTTTATACATAAGTTAAAACCATTTTTAAAAAAATTATGGGGAACTGAATTATCTAACAACCATGGAATATTTGTAAATGTTTGAAATACTTTTAGATAAATAGCTATTTTGAAATCAATACAATTTTATTAAAAAGATAAATTGGTTGAAATTCATACTAAGTATGGATTTATTTTACAAAAGTAGATAGAAAGCGATCCAAGTAACATTTCCTTTTTTTTTGCATAAATAAGTAAAAAATAAGAATAGTTTCATAATCAAGAATGAAATTAAGGGATATTTAGGTACTACCTCAAAATAAATTTTATATATTCAAAGGATTTAAGAGTTATGGTTATTATTTTATTTTTTAAAGCTTGTGAATCTCTCAAGTAACAATTTGCCTTATGTAGATTATTTTAACTTTATTTTGATATTTTAAAAGGTTTATTTATGCTTTTTATTTAAGTATTTCAATTTTACATTACTGTGTTTAATTTTCTTAACATTTGCAATGAAAAGTTTTTAAACTTTTATCCAATGTATTGGGCAATCTTTTTTGAAACTCTAAATAAATCTTAAGAATCAAAAAATTTAATTTCAGTAACACATGATTAATTTACTAGATTACAATCATCTCAAAAAAACATGTTTTCAAAAAAATAATTAACATAATCTTCCGGTCTCGCTCATCTTATCGTTGCAATACAAAATAAACAACAGTAGGCTAAATACCTTACAAGAGCTGTATATAGTCAGTAAAGGAACAGGAAACAAGGCACTTAGTGATGATATATTCAGAATAACTCCTTTTCCTTGTTGTTCCATGCGAGGCAAAACAAGCAAAGTCATCTGCAATTAATAACAATTAATGGAAATTGAAAAGTAAGGCTTATCTAACGAGGAAAGAGTAGCATTTATTATTAACAAAAATACTTTTAATGAATAGGAAGGCATTGCAAAAAATATTTTCCTTTATCTAAATTGAATTGTAAATCTTTATATATGAGGGGTTTGTGAGCATGCGATTGTTTCTAGAATTTTAGGGTTTTTTTTTATGGAGTGTTAGCTTGTTACAAATTACTCATTGAGTATGAAATATAACATTTTAAGCATTGAAGACAATATCTTTATTATATTATATAATAGCAAAAAAAATTATCCAATGTACAGGAAGTTAAGTTTTTAATTAGAACTAATTAGCATAAAAATACCTTTTTCTGTTGATTTTTTAAGTTAATATAACTTTTAATTTTTTGTGTGTTATTTTTATAATTAAACCACTTTATATATACAGTTAAAATTACTTCAATATATATTAAGATACCTTACTTACCCTTAAACACGTAGTGATATTCGCCTTGACTAGATTATCTGCAAACTAAATAATAATAATAGCTTAGTTTGAATGCTTTTAGAACTAAATTTGGAATTGGTGTTTGAAATATATATATAATTTTAAAACATACCTTTTCTCCATTGGGAACCTTAGTGAGATACTCAGACCAAGCATAACTCATTCCAACATTGTTAACTACAAGTATACATATGAGACTTAATTCATATAGGTTATTCAAACTACAAACATCTTTTTATAAATATTTTTAAATGGTAGAAATATTTTTTATTTTAACAAGCTTTACTATTCAAATGCATAAAAAAATTTAATAAATATTAAAGAACCTACAAAAAAAACTTTATTTACTTTTGTTATCATTTTAAAATTGTATTTAATCAAAACAAACTTTAAAGAAAGATCATTTTATTAAAGTCTTAAACATTCAGTATTACCCATCATTGAGAAATAAATATTTTTTTATTTATAGTAATAATTTAAAATATAGTTATTTAATGGGCTATTTAAAATAAATGAATGAAACATGCAAGTTCAAACAGATTTTGCAACAACAAAAAAATCACAAACCTAAAACTCCAATCCTAAGACCATCTATTTCTCTCCTTATTTTATCATAAATATCTATTTCACCAGTCACGTCCACAGCAATTACTTTCGTTTTGACAGAGTACTTTTTTTCTGAAAACAAAATAAATATATGTAAAATAAATTGACAGGGAAACTTTGGAGTAGTCAAATCTTTTTAATTTAACAGTTGGGAAAAGTCGACAGGTAAACTTTGGAGTAGTCAAGTCTTTTTTTTTATTTAACAGTTAGACATTGGGAGATGATAGATTGACCATCTTAAGTCCACAAGAGAGTGTGTCGGAATCATCCACAAAAAAGGCGAAGAATGCCTAGCTCTCCTCCCATGACCAATCAAATTTAAGATTATTTGCATTGAGGTGCTAGGGTAACATTATTCAGCAAAGTTTCTGTGGGAACTATTGTTCTAAGCGACTGTTAGTCAAACGGTGTAGTTGGAATGTTAAAGTACTAAATGATATTAAGGATATGAGAAAAAAGTAATGAAAATAATTAAATTTAATTGTGGTTAAAAAAGTAATTAAGCTTTGGGGTTAAAAATATAAGATTTGGAGGGGGTTATGTTATAATCTGTCATATATTAAATCAAATATTTTTAATAATTATAATAAATGAAATCATAATTAATAAAAATGAATTAATAATACATTTTTAAAAAATATCAATTTAAATAATTCTTAATAATAATATAAATTCATTCAAAAATATGTATGCCTCATAACTAAAAACTTAAATTAAATAAAAATCAATGACACAAAAAAATCAACAAAATTTTACTTAACAAATAATATGCAAGTTCATTTTTCTTACCGATTTCTGCTGCAACATCTTCTAATTTCTCTTGTGTTCTGCTAATTAAAACTATATCAAACCCCTTTGCTGCAAGCTGTAACATAAAGTATTATTGTTGTATTATTCATTACATTAAGCTTGCATTATTTTTTTCCCATTTATTGCTAAGTTAATACTACTGTAAAATAAGGTTGCTAGTGATAAACTACATTTCAAGGCAAAATCGTAAATTAAAAAGACCAAATAAAAGATTAGTTTGAATATTAAATTATATTTTATACTAATGAAAAATTATCCCCTATTTTAATGTCCATTATTTTTTTTAAGCAATTTATTTAAAAATAAGAAATCGGGAAATATGAATCTTAAAATTTGCTATTTCAAATCCTTTGTACTAATTGCATCAAAAATTATTTTTATATCTTCAAAAGAAATTTAAATTAATATTGTGCCACTTAACACTATATTTTACCGTTTTACAAGTAGTTAAAAGAAGATTTTACTTTTACAAGTCATTCTAAGTTTTAAATTTTATTTCAATCAATTTTACACAATGTGATTTAATTCTCAATTAAAAACGAAACTCTAGCTTACAGCTTTAGCATAAGCTTTTCCAATACCATCTGTAGCTCCAGTTACAACTGAAAAAAAAAAAAGAAATATAATCATTCTATGCACTAAAATCGGAATGACATTTAAAAACTTGGAATAAATGTGACCATACTATCCACACTTTCAATACAATTACAAACATTTAAAGGTAAATACTATATATATACCCTACAGCCAACAGGTAATTTCAATAATTTGAAAACTGAAAAAGTTCTATGGCAAATATAATATGCGAATTGGAAATTTTATTAGGAAATTTCCTGTTAAGTGATTGAAAGTCAAAAAAAATAATATGTAGTGAAGAAAAGATCTAATCCTTTAAGATAAACTAATTAACTAGTATTTTTTCTCAAAATAATCCAATTATCTTTCATTAACAAAAAGTAGATGTTTAGGTATACTTCTAAGTTCGAAAGGGATAATATGAGAACAAAGTATTATCAAAGGAAAGATAATATAATTCTATTAAACTATATTTTAATTTTTAAAGAATGATACTTAGATATCGAATTTTAGACTTTTAATAAAAGCAAACCACATAATAGCTATTAACGATGTCATATATTTGATATGATGATTATTTTATTCTGTATCTAAAAAGGACGACTAAAAGACGTCAGATAGACAAGTAAATAAATTTTTCGAAATTTATTTTGTCTAACAGACTGAGTTTTGAAGTTTTTTTGTTGTTTTTTAAAAAAGATTTCAAGTTTTATTTTCAGTAAAGCAAATTAATTGAAATCATTATCATACACGCATTATTAAGTATGAATTAGGGTAAATCGCGAGAGAAAAATAAATAGTAAACGAGTTCTTTAAACATACTATTTATTAACTATTCTAACAGGCAGTAAAACCTCCCTATTCTCTATATTTCAGTGTCAATCAAAAGTTCAAGGTTACATTTGACAAATACCCACATTTTGAAACAAGGAAAATTGGTGCCCTCATTTGCTTCAAGCTTCAAGTCAAGGAACTTATAGAAGGGAACAATTAAAACGATAACAAACTTCCTTGCGCTCTTTTTCCTCAAGACAAACTACTAAAAGACAGACCCTTACGTGATATTTATTGACAGCACCTCTGAAAACATTTCAGGGACATCACTATAAAAGATCTCATAACTTGTTCTGGATATAAAAGAATTGTGCAATTGAAATGGGGGACCTAAATACATTGGGAGCTGAAAGGAAACCTGAGGAAAATATAAAAATCTACGAAACAAATAGCAAATACAAATTAAAATCTACTAAAAATTAGTCATTATAAATAAAATAATGGAAAAGTTAATTTTTTAGGGTTTGTTGAAAAATTAAAGTATTTTTAAGAGTATATTTAGAGGGGTTTTATTTTCAAACTTAATAGTATGGATAAACTATTGTAATCAATCGATTAGTGTATTGTGCAATTTTCTATAAAATTAATTATGAGTAGCATTTTTTATATCACTGGCTTTTATTTTTAAACAAAAATATTTAATGTGAGTTTATCTTTAAAATAAGTCTGGATTCACTTCCTTAAATATTAAAAAAATTAATAAACCTCACTTTATTTTATAGCAAAAAAAACTAACTAAACCAGTCAGTCATGTGACAGCAAAAGTCATGTTTTGATTTTTTAACTTATTTTTTTATGTTTAACACCACTAATTTTTTATTTGTTTAAAAGTGTGTTGGAAAACTGAAAAATTGGCTTGTGTATAAATGACAAATTATTTCTTCACTCTCCTTATTAGCTAATTATCGGAAGTTGATTAATTTAGCATTATAGTCTCAAAAATTAAGATACAATTGCTTAATTCTCATTGCTCAATATTCACTTTAAACTCTCAATCTTCAATTGCTTAATTCTACACCAATTGTTCAACCCAAAATGTTCATCGCCTCTTAACACATCACTTCCCTTTTTTCTTTGGTTCCAGACTTGCAAATTCTTATTTGGAGATTTTTTGTTAAAAATAACCACTACAGAAGATATCTAAAAGTGCACTACTAAAAAAAATTATGTTTAAGATACTTTTTTTTTCAGAGTAAAATGGCCCATCAACCATAAGTAACAAAATATCTTACTTGTTCCATTTGTGAAAATTTCAATATTTTTTTATTTTTAAAATGCAGTGAGGATCATTTCATTAAAATGTAAATTGAATCTTTTCTAAATATCAGACCTTGACCTAGTCTTAATATAGTTTTCAGGATTAAAAAACTTTATATTTAAAATCGGTTATTAATGGGTTTGAATAAGTAATATCAATGAAACTTAGAATACTAGCTAAAAGATAGTAGTATGAAAAAACTTGCAAGCTTTAATTATATTAGCCAAAGAGAATTCACTCTCCAAATACCAAATATATAAATAATTGTGGTTTCAACTTTAACCCATTTATGCTGACTGGCAAAAAATGTGCAAAATTTTGCGATTTGCCATGCGAAAAGGAGCTTCCTGATTAAGTTTATCAAAATAAACAAATTACAAAACAAATGAAGACCATAGTAATTAACTAATGTAATCTAAATTAAGGTGTACAAAAAGTATTTGAAGAAACTTAAAAGATATTATTTGGATATTGAAGTGTTAATGGTATTCACAAAGTTGTTGTTAATATGTCAAATGTTTCGCACAGCAATGGTTTGCATGAGACAGAAAATACTGTGAGTTAAAGGTCGAGATATTTATTTTAAAGGTCATCGATATTAATTACTAAAAGATGGACTTCGTCAAAATCGGTGTGGCGGTTACCACACGCACAACCTCAATATTCCATCAACGACTAGGAGGCGCTGATTTACCGCCCATGTTCCTACCACTATTTCAGATTACAACCTTAATAGTAGTATGTAAGCCGAGATAACTCATCTCCTCCTCGAGGATCCCTTTGGAAGATTGTGAGTTATCGAAGCCGCTACATCATTATACTAACTTGAAAATAGCTAATCTTTCTATATTTTAATTGGTACCCACTTTTGCCGATAATTTTAAGATCTTTCAAATGATGTTCACTTTATTTTTCATAACTAAACTTTGTTTAAAGAAATTGGGACACTTTTAAAGCATCATACTTAGTAACCTAACATGGGATCCTAATCATTATTTATATTATGGTTTAGTAATTTTTTTTAATGCAATTATTTTGCAAATGCCCAGGCTGGGTTTTCGAGAATGAACTGTATACTAATTCCCTAAACTGTAGACTATCTGCAACGTTTGAGGAGCTATCCTAAGAAAATACTTGCTGATAGTGCACTATAATTTGAAAGTATAATCAGGCGATAAAAATCTTATATGGAATATCATATGGCAACCAACATAATGTTGAAGAAATATCGGTCTACTTTTGGAAATAAACCAGGAACCTCTTGCATGCTAGTCTCACTAAAGTACTCCTTAATGAAAGAATAGGTTAGGTTTGAATTACTGTCGCACTAGAGCTACACTAGTGTTATTAGCGATGGTCATCGTAATTTAGAAACGCAGTCAAGTGACAAGCTGACACCTGAGTAGACACCCAATTCTAAACCATTAAGGGCAACACCATACACAGCGATGGGACTTTGAAGCATATTTAACATGCATTCCCCTCTACTCTACAGAAAGTATTGTTTTTCGGCTGCACAGGCCATTTATAGGTCGGCAATTATTTTGACCCTATACTAAGGACCCAAACCTGGGACCTTCTTTATGCAAGGCAAAAACTTTTACCGAATGGGCTTCCCAGGTTCATAGAGAAGGATAGTCTGCTGTGGGCAGGAAAGCTGCAGTAACCACAAAAATAAACTAGACCAATTTTGCTCTGAAATAATAAGTCAACTTTCAGTATACTTTTTTTTATAGGCTAGGTGATTGAGTGCTTGCAACAATGGTCCAAGTTATTAGTCTAGATACTGCACTTTACCTGACCATGGTATTGTGTACACGGAGGCATCGTAAATTACATGACATTGGTAGAAATTTACTGTACGGTAACCATTGGCGAACTTTCCGAAATTGCACCAAAAGTCCGTATTCTGGCAACTTTCCACAACAGAAACCCAACCGAAATGAGCAAAATAACGGTCAGATAGGGTTGCCAGAATAATTCATCTTTACGAAGTCGAATTAGCAGTCGAAGTCAGACAGGTTGCCACAAAAAACTATTTATCGCCAAATCTGAAAAATTGTGCACCATGTTGGAGGATGGGGTCGTATCAAATATCACACAAGGTTCCTTTCTTTGTTTAGTAAGGAGCTGGATGGATGATAAAAAAACAAAATCATTTTTCAACTAAATATGTTGACGGGTACGAGTTGAGAAGCGGTTCGTTTTTTTTTTACCACAGTCGTGGATAATTGCAAAATAAGTTTAACGCAGGCTAACTCATAACCTCTCTCTGCTTGAAAGTGATTTTCGCCTCACAGTCATACTTATGATCTACTATACAATCAGGAATTTCTAAATTGGTCAAATCTTGTTAGCATGCCATTTTGACGTGTCAAGGTGATCAATAAAATTTGAATAGTTTTATTGTACTACAGTGCAGTATATTATTTTATTTTTCCCCCTTTAAGTACTCATGGACCCCTATTGCCCCCTAACTATTTATTGCCCCCTTGATAACACAAATTGCCCACTTGGACGCGATCGCCCCCCAGGTTGGGAACCACTGATCTAATGCATCCTAAAATCTAATGCTCCCAATTTTACCCTGTTTTGGTGTACACAGAGGCATCCATAAATTACATGATATTTCTAGGGGGTCACACCCAATATCACGTTGGGAGGATGGGGTCGTATCAAATATAACGCAAGTTTCCCTGCACAAAAAACAGGGTAAAATTGTGAGCAAATTAAATTACATACAAGGAAAAAAGTCCTTTGACTAAATGTGTCAAAATCTAACACAATCATAGTTAGCGTGGCTATCTGAAAATAGAAATGAGGTACAATTAGAAATTAAATTCAAACCCAAGTCAACATATTTGTTTGACAATGTGGGACATTCGCGGCCATATCCACCTGAGCTTCAATACCAAATCGCTGTGGAAAACAAGCGGTTAGAGCAGTAGGATAACATTAGCATGTGATTCGAGAGCTGTATAGGATAACATTAACATGTGTTTCGAGAGGTGTAGGATAACAAACCGTGTGACATCACATGAATGTTACAGGTAGTTAGTTATTGCCGAAAGAAATTGTTGCCAGATAAAGTAAATGCAAACGAGCTCCTGGCTAACCCCTTAAAATTAAAACAGTTTTAATTGACCCGATCTTAATAGAGTTACTTTTTTGCAACCACTTTTATGATTTTCGATTCTCTATTAGAATATAATTCATTTGGGATACAAAACAATCAGCAACTCATTATAACAAACATCCCATTTTCGTCTTTCTTTTAATAAGTTGTTTAGTGGTTCATTTAAAAGCAAATCCTTTAAAAATAACTTCAAATGCAAGATGTACTTACCAGCCCATTTATCCAGTTTCTTCCAATCAACAGTTTTACCAATTATATCGGCAATAAAACATGAATACAGTCCACGCCACAATGATCGGAAAATTTTAAATAACAAGAAGAAAATAAAAAGACAGCCGATATACCAAACGAGTCCTTTGGATTCTTCAGGTGACAAGGGGCACTTTTCTTCAGTTGACATTATGATTTTTTAACAATGATACTTAAAAACTTATATGTGTACTACGAAAACACACGATGCCGGGAAATGCAGCCGAATTTCAAATGGAAAGGAATTTGCAGTTTCCGCAACAACAGAACACAACACAATCGAACAGCAGACGATTTTTTGTGACGTATGCGACATGCGTGATAGCCTCGTGAACATACTATTTCTCAATTTTGATTATTTTTAGAAAACTTGTTATTTGGGTGTTTTAGATGACGTAAATCTTGTTTTTACTCTCGCCTTCTGCGATTCATTGGCTGTTTCGGTTTCACTTTTATTTTAGATTTCTGTTTTAGATTTCTTTGCGCCTCCCTTGATTTCAATAAGGTACTAAAATATTGTATATTGTCCAAAACAACTATAATCCAGAAGAAACAAGAGTGCAATGCAAACAAAACAAGCAGCCAGGTCGGCGAGCACATGTGCCAGTCATCCTATAAATCCGATATCTGTACTGGAAAGAGTAGAAAAAAATCCAACTCGTGACGGATGGGCCATGGGCCCAAGTACACTGGGACAGAAGTGCTCGTCAAATCTGTAGAGTCCAAAGTACCGACGGCATCAGAGTACCATGTCGCTCGAAGCTCCGTTGGGTACCCGCTCAGTTGTTTACCTTGTCACTTGACCAGGGTTTTAATTTACGAGACGTTATTGGTTGTGCTAAAACTCCTAACGGGGGCTAAAATAGGCAGCTAGAAACGATTACATTAATTACATGACTTCATATTTTTGCCAATCCGGCGGCGTAGTGGTTAAGGCATTGGCCTCTGGAGCTGCTGGGTTTGGGCTCGAATCCTGTTCAGGCATGGATGTTTGTGATTGTCTATTATATGTGGAGTACGCGTTCGTAAAATCTGTTGGGTCCGAAAGTCCTGCGTGTAGTCATTGCGCAGTTTCCCATGGGTACAGGTCCCTGGAGAAAATTTCCCTCATTTCAGAGACATGTCTAAATTGCGGAGGTGGCGACAGATAGCAACATCTGTCATATATGTTTGTGTGTGTCTTGTGTTGGCCTACTTGACGATGGTTTATAAGCGGGTCCTTGCGACCAATCACACAAGCCAGTGAAAATATGTCTACCATTCAACCAACCATTATATTCTTTCTGTCTGTTTTTATTTGAACTTTTAATTTATTCTGTACATGCAGGATAAAAGAGGCAAAAAATAGGCAGACGGAACAGATTACATTACACTACATTACATTACATGCAGGATGCAGGTGCAAAAAGGGTAACATATTTTCTACCGCATTACTTGTTCACTTCATGAAAATTACTACTTTTCATCAGTTTTGCAAGGCTAATGCTATTTCATCTTTTTTCAGATACGATAAAGTGACTTCCAAAGTTATTTTAGTTACAGGAGGAACGGGATTAGTGGGTAAAGCTATTGAGGAGGTCGTAAAAAAAGATTCTCTAGCTGATGAAAAATGGATATTTTTATCGTCTATGGATGCTGATTTAACGTGAGTATTGTAAAGTAATTTTTTGAGGGTCCCATTTTATTAAGGAAGCAACCCAAAATCAGGTGGTTATTTTTACAGGGTGCTTACGCGGTTTGAAAAACCTTGAAAGTGCTTGCATTTCAACTTTCGTTTTCAAGGCCTTGAAAAGTATGGAAAAATAAACCAATCATACAAAAAGTCTGGAATGTCCTTGAATTTCCAATTTATGAAGAAGAAAAAAACCATTTGTGTGCAGAGCAATTTTTCTGCCTTGTCGGACCCTCGCCATAAATAATAAATTTAACCAATTCTAAAACATAGGGATGATAAACTGAAATCGTTTTTTGCGGCGGTTATACCGGTTTAACTGGTAAAAAACGGCTATACCCCGTCAAAAAAGATGGAAAATCGAAAGTTTCGAAACAGCCGCGCTAATTTTTTGGATGTAATTTCAAAAAGCTTTTAATTGTCAAATTGCTTAATTGTTTTCGTTTAAGGCCTTGAATTTGAATGTAAAATGTCCTTGAAAGTGCTTGAATTTTACTTTCAAAATAGTGTACGCACCCAAATTACAGTTTGTCTAGTATGTTTCGATATTTTTACTCTACCAGACTTGCCATATGTTAAAATTTAATTTATGCAAGTTCCAAAGTATATTTAGTTCTAATACCGATATAGAATCATAAACAATAAGCACATTGAGAACTGTTACACTCCTACATTATTAGCAGTTAGGAGTTTTACATGAAAATGTTAAAAGTGCTGTTAATCTGGCTCGCCATAGTTAATTAAGCGACACAACTCTTCAAAGCAATTGATAAGACTTTTAAAAATGATCTAAAATCAAGTTGAAAACATTTAAGTTTTCAATTAATGTGTTTTACACATCGTAACAAGGAGATTGTTTTTTTTTTTTTAAATAAGCACACAAAAAAAAGTTTCTTTATTTCTGAAAACCTTAATTCTGTAATAAATTATGTGCACCTCAGATGTTAGATTCCATACATAACTGAAACTTTGTTATTATCTTTTTATTTTAAAATGTAAAAACTTCATTGGATATAATTTTATTTATTTTCTAGTGATTCGTCTCAAACGGATTTGTTGTTCCTAAAGTATAAGCCAACTCATGTTATTCACTTAGCAGCAATGGTCGGAGGGTTGTTTAGAAATCTAAAATTCAACTTAGATTTCTTAGTAAGATTATTTTAACATATTTTCTAAAAACTGAATGATTCACTAACCCATTTTTTAATTATGACTCTCCTTTCTATTTGTTTGTTTCTTTAACCAAAAAATTACAAAATAGATTTGATAAAACAATCCTTTAATATTGGAGCAGTTTATAATATAAGAATATCTGTATTGGTTTCGATAAATGACTTTTCACTTTTTATACTTTAACATAAATAGCAAATACTAAATGGTATCTAATAAAGGTGACTTTATAGAAGTTTTAAATTACATATTCATCAAAATTTTTCCTTTTTTTAATTTTTTTTATGTATCATACTTTATCTTGTGAAATTGTAGAACTACCAATACTTCTTTAATAAAAACTCATTGCTTTTTCATAATTCAAACTTACACATTTTTTTAAAATTGAGATTAACGATAACTCAATTTTTTTAAATATCCTTTTAACAGCGAAACAACATTCTCATTAATGACAATGTCCTGAACTGCAGTTTTAAGCATGGTGTAACAAAAGTTGTATCCTGTCTCTCAACATGCATATTCCCTGACAATTCTACTTATCCTTTAAATGAAACCATGGTAAGCATGAGAAATTATTGTCAATGAAACCATCATTAATACAGTTGAACCCCGCTATAGTGAATCCTCTAGGGAACCAACAATTGGTTCACTATATCCCAAGGTTCACTATGTTCAATTTTTTTCAACCCGTAGAACAGTGGTTCCCAACCTGGGGACGATCGCCCCAAAGTGGGCGATTTGTGTTGTCAAGGGGGCGATAAGTATTCAAAGAGGGAAAATTAAAATTATATACTGTACCGTAGTACAGTAAAACCATTCTAATTTTTATTGATCACCTTGGAAGTTAAAACCTGGCATGCTTACAAGATTTGCATATTTGGCCAAGCTAGAAATTCCTTATTCTATTGTATATCCATTCTCACACCTTGATAACTCTTTGCAGACGGAATTTGTAGATCTGAAGTATGGCAGTAAGGCGAAAATCATTTTCAAGAAGAGAGGTTATGAGTAGCCTGCGTGCGTGAAACTTATTTACACTTATCCACTACTGTGGTAAAAAGCCGAACTATCTTGTTCCTGTCAATATATTTAGTTGAAAATTATTTGGTTGTGTTATCGTCCAGCTCCTTACTAAACAAAGAAATCAGTTGGACATTTGCCTCAAAGACTTGCATATGACTAAAGATAAAATGATAAAAAGTTTTTAATATTCAATTTTTTCTTTAACTTTTATCGTCAAATCTCTTAAACCAGTTTATTCGCAGAATCTAGTTTAAAGATTTTAGTTAATTATTTCACTTTTGTTCTTTAAAAATTGTAGTTGTTTTATGTATGGTAGTTAGTGTTTAAAATGATAAAATTGCTTTATTAGTTACACTTTAACACAAATTATAATTGGACAAAACATGAAAATAAAAAAGAGGGCGATATGTGTTAGTCAACCTAACGAAAGGGGCAATGGCTTAGAAAAGGTTGGGAACCACTGCCGTAAAATAAAGTGGTATGTTTATGTTTACTCTTTGGAGCGGGTTCAGTTTGAGTACAATAAGATCCGAAGTACAGGTTGAAATCAACACATTGTTAAAGATTGCAATCTTCCTCCCACTTGCCACTCATAGTATAATCTAAAATATGGAGAACTGAAAGGAAAAAAAAATACTAGGGATAGGGAATTTAGGTTCACTATAAGCGAACTCTCCTTTTCTAAGTAGTTCACTATATCCATATAAAATAGCATTAGTTAAATAGGAGTTCGTAAGGGACCACTAAAAAGGTTCATTATAGACGAGGGTTCACTATAGCAGGGTTCGACGTAGTATAAATTATTTTCTGACTACAATACAAATGCAGAGATCCATTAACGTATGATCCACAAAATTGCCCAAAACTGCTTTGAAGAGCAGATCAAGTAGTTAAGGAAACTTAATTATTGTAAACTGTTTCATGAACAAAAATTACAATATTTTAATATGGAGAAATATTATTACTAAACTTATAATATAAAATTTTTTTTTAAAAAAAATTGCGGATAGCTTATCTACACTTGTTGCAACTAAATAATGTTTTAATGATGCCATTTTTTATAATGTAACATGCTTCCTTTAATTTTACTTATTTTTCAAATTTAATAAAATTGTGCAAATTTACTGTAGTGTGTTAAAAGTGTTAATCACTAAAACTTTTAATATTAAATTTTTAAAAAAATTGCGGATATAGCTTATATACACTTATTGCAACTAAATAATGTTTTAATGATGCAATTTTTTATAATGTAACATGCTTCCTTTAATTTTACTTATTTTTCAAATTTTATAAAATTGTGACTTCTACTACTGCTACATGGAGTTAGCCTATAATGTATAATTTACGTTTGTCTATATTTTACGTTATAAACCAATTCCAATGGTATATATTTTAAGACTTAAATTAAAATGTTCAAAACCCTTAACTAACTCGGGGTTTCTGTAATAATTGCATATTTGTGACTATCCATTGTATTTAACCCTCTAATGCATACTGTTGCCGTTTGGCAACAAGTAACATAATCCGCTTTATTCTATTAAACTAGAGTTCCCTATTGACAATTTTTTTTTTCATCTATTAAATTTTACTTTGAAGTTTTAGTTGTAGTAATCCTCATAGATGACAGTAGTAAATGTGTATTCAAAATTAAAGAGTGAGGTTATTAACTGTCGTGGAATTACGTTTTTGGCAGTATTCAAAGTATAATATAATATTAGTACTAAATACAAATAAATTGTTTTGAAAAATTAATTATAGTTAAAGAGGGTTATTTTGAAATATATTTAGTGGTTGTCTAGTCATTATTATCAAACTTGGAATTTTGTAGTTGGTTTTTGTCCTATGGAAATTTTTTTAAATTATTTAAATTCTAATGCAGTTAAATTTTTTTTAGTATTTTTCCCATAATGTACGAGTATTAAGGATACATATATATTTTTTCGGAATAAAAAAAAATTCATGCATTACACGGTTACGTTAACATAACTTTTAAATATTTATTTTTATAACAGATTCACAATGGCCCACCTCACAATTCTAACTTTGGCTATTCCTATGCTAAAAGACTTATCGACGTCCAGAATCATGCATATTACTCTCAATATGGAAGCCATTTTACTTCAGTGATTCCAACAAATGTGTTTGGACCTTATGATAACTTTAATTTGGAAGATGGGCATGTGTTACCTGGATTGATTCATAAAACATATGAAGCTAAAAGTAGGTTTATTTTCATTTGATATTTAGACTCCTTCTTTTCCTTAAAGTAAAAAGGTTCCTGTATATCCATAGTTAGGAAGGAGGAGTAGAGGGGTCTATCAGTTCAAATGGTTTGAAGCAGGGCTGTCAGGTTTTTCAAGCTACTGAGCATACTGAGATATCCCAAGATGCATCACTTTAACGGATTTTTAAGCTACTGCACATGACAACTAGCACTGAGATATCCCAAGATACATCGCTCTAGCCTGCTTCTTTTGTGCGTTACTATGCACATACATGGGCCACTCTATTCTCTTTCCTAACTCTATGTGCATATCTTTTTAAAAAGTTTTTTTTTTTTAAATCTATATGCATATTGATATAACTTGGGCTTGCAAAAAGCAAGTTATATTATTTATGCAATTGAATTTTTTTAAAAGCTAAATTAAAAGGTAATCAGTAGTGTATCTTTCATTCCAACAAACAAGTGTTTTCTACTTTATTTCGTTTATTTTCTCCACAAAACTTACATCATTATTGTTCCTTTTAATTTTTGAATCCCTTTGAATAAATACTTTCAGCTGTACAGTAACTTAATTTTTTTTAGCAAATGATAACTTCTTTTAAAGAAAAAAAAACATGCATTACATCAAACACTGTTGTGACTCTTACCATTCTACTCACAATTCAAGATACAATATTTGTAATTGAATACTTATCTTTTTAACCTTTTAATTCCATTGATCTGAGTATATTTTGATGCACTTATATGCTTTTTTTTTTTTAGAAAATGGTACTCCTCTTGAAATTTGGGGTTCTGGCAAACCTTTAAGACAATTTATATATTCCATTGACTTGGCAAAGCTGATCATTTGGGCATTGAGGGATTATCAGGAAATTGAACCAATTATCCTTTCAGGTTAGTTAAAAAGTATTTGATGCAAGATTAAAACAATAATTCTAAAACATTTTTATTATTCTAAGCTATTACCTTTTTAATAATTGAAGAACTTAGTGGAAGAAAGTGCTAAGTGATATAAGGTTAAAACAAGAAAATGAGCCAAAGTTTTTTTGTTTGCACTCACATCTGTTAAAAACGATACTTATAAAGAGTAAAATGTATATTAAACTTAAAGTTTATGAAAAAGGGGAAACTAGTTATCATAAGAAGTTGGCAATATGTTAATTGACACAAAAAATCTTGATTTTTTTTTCAAAAATGTCACTTAGCACGTTGTTCCACTAAGCTTCTCAATTGTTTTAAACTCATGTGCAGTTTTTTAATGTGTTGGTACAAATATTTATGCTCTAGTCAATGAAGAACAAGAAGTTAGCATTGAAGATGCAGCATTAGCTATTACAGAAGCTTTCGATTTTAAAGGTGAAATTGTTGTATCCTTTTTACTGATATATTCCCACATTAATTAAGACATATTTCATTTTAGTATTCAACACTTAAAGCCTCTATTTCCCACAAGCTTTTGCTTACAACAATTTAATGATAGACTAAGGCCTTCGATGTATATGCATACTTTAAGAGATATCAAGTTTGATTTATCTCTTAGTAAATTAAATATCTCTATATAATCTAAATTTGTAATTGTCGGATGCTTGAAAGCCTTGTGGCTTCAGCCAATCAGAAACGCTGAAAGTAAGTGTGGCGGTGTGCTTGTCTTGTGCCGGGGCTGCTTCAGGTTGCCTCCCGTGGCTTTGGTAGAGATCGTTGCTTAGAGCTACGTGATGCCCTGGAGCAGACCCACGGAAACTAGCCAGATTGTATAGATGAGCATTCCTGCATTGGCAGTATCCTCATATTAGTCTTGCATGTTTGTTTGCGGAGCAAACAAATAAGAATTGCGTAGCATTTCCTTGTGATTTTCAAGCAGTGGCGAGCAGAGGGCTTTGCCTCCTAGTCTATTGATAAAAAGTAAAAAATTACATAAATCCTTTCACAAGACCAAATAAACAACGAAACATAAATGATTTTTATATAAATTTCTAGCAAAGTCATATTGTATCAATGAAAATTTAACACAAGTTATATGTTTTAAGAATGTCAAAAATTCTCCATTTAATGTTAATAATCATTGGGAAAGATTAACCGTTTTTGAAAAATAAACACAATTTGTAATACTATTAGTGAAACCATAAAATTTTAATTGCTATTTACATGAAAGATGCAATGCAAATAAAAGTGAGGCTAATAAAAGTGGAGATAGGAATACATTGAAATGCTTGGCGAGAAAAACTCTTGAAGCTGCCTGAAACCTGTTTTTGCATTGGTTGGATCGGAATATCTTCTCATTAGAGCTACTCATAGACTAGTGGCGAGTTCAGATCTTAGTTCGTATTGTATGAAGACGTCCCATAATGCAAATTTTGTGTCTTGCAATTTATTTAGAATGTTTTGTAGTATTAACAAAAACAAAAAGGTCCGATTCTCTAGGATAAATAACAACCGAAATAATCACTATACCAAAACCGACCTTAAGTTTGCAGTGTACAAATGTTCTACGAGAAAAAAGGTAAATAGTTCTCATTTTTGAGTGCGAGAATCGAATACAAAAAGGTATTTCACATTCAATAAACAAATTGATTTTTTATTTCAAGACATAAATTTATTATTTTTATTAGTTAAGCTTCAGTTAGAGTGTTATTTTAATTATTTTTTTCCTTTGATTTTGACGTAACAGGGCGCACGAATAGCAGGGTCGTTAGGAGCAGCCAATCAGAGCACGTGAAATTGCGGCGCCAGCCGGGTTGTTTACCCAGTTTCCTCTGCTCAGTACATTTCTCTGCTGCAAACTTAAGCTCGGTTTAGGTTTAGTGGGAACTTTTCTTGATCAGCTCTACGAACCTTGTTTATATTTCATTTCAACTAGCTTCTCAAACTATAGCATAGTTGCCAAGCATTTGTTTGGGCTTCGCTTAATATTGAAGCGATCAATAGCTTCGGTTAGCAAACCTGTTTTTGTATTGGTTTTTGACTTGGCAACATTTCTGTCGTATTCTTATCTCTACGTTGGGGCCACTTTTATTTGAATCACCCTGGTATATTATATCAGTAATCTAGTTGAATATGCTTTTTCTTTGACATAATTAGTTTGACACAACAAAATCAGATGGGCAGTTTAAAAAGACAGCCAGCAATGAGAAATTACGAAAATACAAACCCGATTTTGTATTTACTCCATTTAAGGAAGGTAATTGTATTTTAAACAAATTTTTAATAAATGAAAATTCTTGTGATTTTTCATTACATAAAATTGTAATGGAAGAGCTAAGTGACATTATTGGAAATTTTTTAGATAGGGTAGACTGACCAGTGAGTGAACAGGCCCCAGTGAATGAACATTTGGTAAATATAGTTAAAAAATAAGGATTGAAAATCATTCCACTAGATGGATTGGCAACACTGACTTCCATCTAGTAGGAAGCTACCTGACACATGGTTGGTTGTCCTGGTCATTATGTCCGGGTGTTTATTCACTGGCGAACGCAGCGCCTTAAACGTTCATTCACTTGTTAGTCTACCCTATTTTGTGTTAATGAACATATTGTTTCCTTCTTTAAATGATAACAAAAGTTTCAGTTTTTCATTAACTTTAAATTAACCAGTTCAACTTTTTTGTCATTTAGCATGTTCTTCAAATAAAGTCTTTAACTTATTTTTTTTAGCTATGCAAAGAAAATAAGATATCTAATAATTGTCTTTCAGTAAATCACAATTTTTACATTAAAACTACACAATAATAATTCTCAAATGCCAGGTTACGAACAAAATTTAAGAGGAAGATGGCTTACATATTATTTTAGACTAGCAAATTTATACCCGTACTTCGCACGGATTAAAAAAATATCAAATCGATCCAAGTATGTGTACCATATAACCTGTTATAAGATCATAAACTTAAGTTATTCTTCCCGCTCGTTATCAAGTATGAAATCCCGTTTCATTGCTTTATAATTCCAAAATCAAAAATACGGTGTAAAATGCACTCACAAATGTCATCACAATTCCCTCCATAAATACATAAAACCTTTTAACTCTTTTGGCATGTTTTGGGAAATAATTTGGCGAGAAAATAGATATAGCTACAAACACACCCATTAAACAGCTCTAACACAATGATCTTAGCATAACCAACCAATTTATAAATTATTTTTTAAAAACATTTTGCCCATTTGGCGGGTTTTTAAAAAATAATTTGGCGAGATTGGCATCATATTTGGCGAAAAAATAAAAAAATAAACCCTGATATGCAGCTGTAGTGCGATGGCCTGAATTAACCATCACAGTTCAGTAATAGATCAACAAACATTTTGCCTACTTGGCGATATTGGCAACGTATTTGGCGAAAAAAATAAAGACATAATATCTTTATATGCAGGTCTAGTGCGATGGCCTTTATTAACCATCACAGTTCACTAATAGCTTAACAAACATTTTGCCCATTTGGCGAGTTTTAATGAATAATTTGGCGAGATTGGCAACATATTTGGCGAAAAAATAAAGACATAACACTCTTATATGCAGCTCTAATGCGATGGCCTTTGTTAACCATCACATTAACTATAGGGGTAAGTGGTGTACCTTGGACGTATGTGTACCTCGAACCTATGCTGATTCTAGCTCGATTAGCTTAGATATTGAAACAACACCACATGCAGTTAAAGTATTTGCTACCAGGGATCTCAGTGAAGTTCTATCTGTTTGTTTAAAAGGTCAATTTATTAAAGAGGTTTCGAAAAACTATATTCACAGTTCTGAAGTAAATTTTTGTCAGATTCTTTAGTGTATTTTTTTACTCAAACATGTAGTGTTTATTCAGAAACGATGGTTATGCAATATAAAGCAAAGTTTTAGCTATAAAAAAGTGTGCTTGAAATTAAGTTAAGTCTAACCTTAACTTGGTGATTAACTATTTTGTTTTTAATATCCAAGTGGTGTACCTCGAACCTAATACAAGTGGTGTACCTTGGACTGGTCCAAGGTACACTACTATAGGTCTTATGTGCTTCAGATTGTTGAAAACCCTTTTTAAAATTCAAGTAAATTTTTTCCTTTGAAAAATTAAGTATTTTAAGCTTTTAATATGCAACCCTGATTTGTAGAATCTAGAAGAATGGAAATTTGTAAGAAATTTTTATTTGGTGTTATAAAGATTTTTTTTTTTTTTGTAGTTAATTATTTAGATTTATGGAAGCCTATAAAATTTTAACCATATTTATATAATATAGAAAATAATTATTGCATGCTCATCTAAAAGATATTTTATATTTGATTAAAGATAATAAATATCTAAGCAGAACATCCTTTTTACGTTTAGGCCTAGTTGTATAAACATAGGGGGGAATATTTGAGTTGTTTTTTCAAATTTAGGACAGAAAGATATCCAAATGTTGTTCTATGGCATGAAATAACAGTTTAATTTTATTCTGCATTTTAACGGATACACCTGAGAAAGATTGCATTGCAGCTGAAAAAGCCAAAAGGGCACTAAAAAAACTAAGGCAATAAAACCCCTAACTAAGCCAATTGACCTAACATAACCAATTACTACAATCTTGACTAGAAATAAAAGTAGATTGTAAAATGTATTTTTGAATTTTATGTGGCTAATAAATATTGGTTTTCGGACTGTAAATCGAGTCTTTCTACCTGCTAATAATTGGTCCAAGGTACGCTACCGGTTGGACCAAGGTACACCGCCGGTGGTGTACCTTGGTCCTAATTACAATTTTCTGTATTTATTTTTGTAATAGTTGAAATCATTTAAATAACATGTTAAAATAAATATATGTTGTATATAACAACATAAAGTATTTAGTAAAAATATTTTTATTTACTTTTTGCAAGTAATAAAGAAATTAAAAATTGAAAAGTCAAAATAGGTCCAAGGTAACCCACCTTCCCCTACATTTATTGCTTAAATATGCATATTTGCAATCAACAGAACCATCAATGAAGAAATCATCAACTAAAACCACAATAAATCCTGGAAAGGAAACTGTATGGAATTACGTCACTTGAAACATGTCAATTATTTTCAAATAATGTATTTAGTTTCTGTGGCAACCAGAATATAATAAACATTTTCAATTTTATTTATTTTCGTTGAAAGTTTTATTTAATTTTTTTCAGGAGATGGCTCCAGGAAAGTAAAAAAATGATCGAATCTGAGCCAAAGTGGTGTAGTTTTTCCAGAAAATTCGAATTTTCTCTAAAAATAGAACATTTTGAGCTCTGAAAGTTCCCTATTCGTAACTTAAGTATGAAATACGCATTTGTGCCAAGTTACGAGTCAAACAAATGTCTAGTTTTTGAATCTATAAGACACACACCCACATACATACATACATACACACAAAACTTCATTTTTATTATTATAGATTTAACCTTCAATTGTCCATATAACTGAAATTAAGATAAGGTAATATTTTTTGCAGCGGTGAAAGATACAGTGGATTGGTTTGTCAGCAACTATGAAACAGCTAGGAAATAAAACTTTCCTCTGTCGTCAAAATGCAATTATAAAGATCTGAATCAAGTACTATTTCAAGTTATTCGTTGGAAAGTATATATAAGGATGAAACTTTGAAAATACGTGAAGAAAATTATTTGTTTGGAATAAGGGTTGTGTCCAATTGTTACTGTACAATGTATTAAAAATTTAAATTTCATACAATTGAGCTTGTTAAATAAAATTATTTTCTATAAAATAGAGTACTTTTTTCAAACAATATATAATTTTGTATCTTACTTGCAAATGTCATAGGTTAAAACATTAGGCAAATACCCTTTTCCTACTACGACAACAAGTAAACAATGTATTTAATAAATGTAAAACATCTATATTTTTACATTTGGTATACCTAACTCCTAACATTTGTTTGCTTTATTATAATTTCTAAACTAATAAAAGAGAATCGTGTAGTAAGCTTTATTAAAAGGTGTTTCTGATTCATAATTTTAAACAAAACATATATTGACAAACCTGTTTTTAATTCTTTTTATTGAACTAATTTTTTCAATTTGAAAATATGACATTAAAACCAAAAAAAAATCTACAAGTGTTCGTTCACTTAAAAAAACCTAATGTCTCAAAAAGTCCTAAATATAGTTTTTGTCATTCTGTACCCAGTTGGGCTACAATTGTCTGCGAGAACTAAAACATTGTATTGCATATAAAAAATTAAATCTCATGCAAAATCCAAGCGCCTAAGCTCGTAAAACAAAGAATCATTAAATAGTTAACGCATCCTGAATAGTTATAGCTTAATGTACAAATATTTAATGCAATAGTGAACATATTAAAGTCCACGGAATACTTTTTATGTGCAGCTACCACATTCTTTTCCGAAAATTACAAAAAATGATATTTAAGGGTTAAAATCTTTTTGTATTTATTCAACCATACAGGTAAAGGCAACAAACTTCTCACTCCAAACATTCACATACATGGATTGTTTAGACTTCGGTTTTTTCTCTCTAAATTTTCAAGTTATTAAAAAAGTATTGAAGCAGCAGAGACAAGAGTAAGTCCATTATTTGTATAAAAAATGACATGGCATGAATTTTATGTGATTTTATAGGTTTTGTCTTATTAGCACTGAATCTCTTTTTTTTTAGCAATAAATTTTAAGATTTTTTTTTTAGAATTTTAAAGACATTTTGCAATTTAAAAACTGCTAGAATGGATTTGAGCTCTTTTTTGCATCTACAGTACACTAAAAATGTGCATTTCTAGCGTTTTAAACCAAAAATTCAATTTAACTAACATGCACTTCAGCAATATGTAATGGTATAATTCTTAGTTAAATGAATCTCAAAACATATGAATCATCAATGAATTTTTAATGAATCTCAAGACAAGACATAGTACTTATATACATAAATGTGTTGTGTTTGAATAATATGTTTTTATAAAGAATAAATGTGTAAGATTTTTCCTGAAAAGTAAAGAGGATAAGAAATAAAAGATATTTATATTGACACAAACTGATATCATGTCACATAACAGGATTCAAGTTCTTATTTAGCCAATAAATGTCTTAACCAATATTCCTTCTCAATAGAAACAAGGGTTATGTGTCACCCAATGAGCCTTTTGCTGGTTTTTAGCAGTTTCATGACTCGTAAACAAAGATTTATAAGCCGAACTTGCAGAAGGATCTTTAGCAATGCTGTAAGTCTTCTTGGCTTTTTCTGGCAAATCAACAGCCTTCGACGAGCCTTCCCCATTAACACTTCTCACACCCGAACTAGAAGGCTTGACCTTATCCTTCACGGCGACCTTTATACCTGGTTTTTCAGTTTCAACCCCGTTGACAGGTGATGATGATGATGATGATTCACCACCATTAACCTTCGATGATGATGATTCACCATTATCAATCTTTGTTTTCTTTGCTGAGGTTTCGGTAGCAACAGCAGCCCTCTTCTTTTTCTTCTCCAGCTTAGCCAGCCGGCGTCTTTCCGTCATCTTCTCTCTCAAGGCCTCCATCTCTTCGTCAGTGCCGTTGATGATTATGACGTCGTTGGCGTCTAAGGGACCTCCGCACTTATGACACGTGGTCGTCTTGACCTCCTTATGAGCCCTCTCGGAAAAGACGCAACCGCACCTCCAGGCGAAGTGGAACCTCTGCCTGCCATTCATGTCCAACCCGGTGACAGGACAGATGTACCTGGCGTCGTTGACATCAATGTACTCGTCCCCTTTGTGGTGCTTCTGCTTGAAATCGGCCTTTTCTGTCAGGTTGAGCTCCTTGACATCAGACATCTTGGCGATGTGGGAGGCGTTTTCGGACTTCTTTTCCTTGTTGAGGATGTGCTCGATGACAGCTTCTTTGTTGTAGAGCCTTCCGAGTTCGCAGGCGACGATGGGTTTGCGCAGGGGTTCCTGCGTTATGGCGCAGTGCTTCCATTTCGCAGCGTTTTCGGCGTTCTTGTCCTTCTGTTCGGGTTTTTTCTTCTGGCGAACGAGTTCGTCGCGTCGAGGGATGGTGCCACCATCGCAACCCATTTTGTTTTTAAAGTCAAAACAAGTCAGTTAACGTCAAAATTTACGATTTAAAAAGAAGTAATATCTTTAATGGACTTAAAAATTCTAACATTCGTGGACTAAATTAACAGCAAACTTACGTTAAAGTTTCTTGTTTACAAAACAAAACTTGTTGATGATGATGATGACGTCATCTAAATTTTGAGGTTTAGATGTATAAAGCTGCTTTTAAAGATTTTTTTTCACGATTTTGTCCTTTAATATTAAAATATCAGATCAATATAGGAAATTTTCACTTAAAAAATATGTATATTTCATGGGAATTTTTCTTTTAAAAATATTTTTCTAAATAAAATATTACAAAATACACCCTTTACGATTCGTGCTGCCATCTGTTGTAGAACATTGGTTACAATAATTTATCAACCCACCATTAGTTAATTAAAATTTTTAAAAAATAAAAGAGTGAAATTATAATTAAAAGCTGAGTTCAGAAGGAGAAGAATTTTTCAATTTTCTTTTTATTGCTGACTGAAGAGTAATATTGGTTTTAGCTTTTAGAAATTCGATTTTCGGTGCACCTTTTTCAGAAAAAGTAGTATATATATTTAAAGAACGTAGTTTAGAAAGAGAAGTAGTTTTTGTGAAAAATTAAAATTCTCTAAGTAACCATTTGAAAAAAAATCAATAGGTAATTAGAAACTTATTACATATTTAAAAAATGTCTCGCAAAAAGGAACGCCCCCGGGTGGGCTCGAACCACCAACCTTTCGGTTAACAGCCGAACGCGCTAGCCAATTGCGCCACGGAGGCATATCCTACGCCAGAAATGAAGCGATGAAATTTGTAAAGATAATATTTTCAGTAGTTTCTTCGTAATAGATGACGAGGCCAAATGATAATGAATATGAAGTATTGGTATGTTAATTTTTTTTTATTACATAAAGCTTCAGGGTGCAATTCCGTTCTAGTTTTAGAATTAATCTTGGAAGAAAATTTGTTTAAAGGGAGTCGGATGGTTCTATCTCGCCTCCCGTGTTAATTTTAACTTTAGGAACATTTTTCTCAGGAACTATAGATAAGATATCATTATATATATTTTTTATAGTTTGTTCCTTACATCTAGCTCTTTGATTTAAACTGAGTAGATTTCACGGTAAACAAATATGTTTACAGTGAATTTTTAAAAATATGGAAACCCAAAAAAATCCGATTTAAAGTTGTATCGCTTTTTTTAGCAGAATCAGCAAAGATATTAAAAATTCCTAAGTTTAAATCAAAGAGCTATTAATTGGGAAGCAAATAATAAAACAAAACATGTTGATATCTTTTATAGTTCCTGAGAAAAATGGTTCTAACTGTTTAAAAACCTTATATTCTAAGAAACGGAAAAGAAAAGTAAGGTATAGGTAAAGAGCAGATACACAGAGTATCTGAAAAATGCCTATAAAAAGAAAACCACTGAACTGAAATCAATTAACTTGGTCTTGAATTAAAGCTTTTGATATGCAGGTTAAAAATAAAAGAAACAGAAAATCCACATTTTTGACCCAAACACCCATCCGACTCCCTTTAACCCTCTAATGCATGAATTTTTATTTTCATCCCCAAAAAATATATATCTTTAATACTCACACATTATGGGAAAAATACTAAAAAAATTTAACTGCATTAGAATTTAAATAATTTAAATTGTTTCCATGTGACAAAAACCAACTGCAAAATTCCAATTTTGATAATAATGACTAGAAAACTACTAAAAATATTTCAAAATAACCCTTTTTAACTATGATTAATTTTTCAAAACAATTTATTAGTATTAAGTACTAATAATATTCTTCTTTGAATACTGCCAAAAACGTAATTTCACAAAACTTAATAACCTCACTCTAATTTTGAATACACTTTTACTACTGTTATCTACGAGGATTATTAGTAACTAAAACTTTAAAATGAAATGTAATAGATGAAAAAAACACAGATTTGTCTAGGAGGAGCACTAATTTAATAGAATAAAGTGGATTATGTTACTTGTTATGTTACCAAACGGTAACAGTATGCATTAGAGGGTTAAATAACATGCAAGTTAAACCGGTGGGTGGGGGTGGTTGAAGGGATAAGTAAAGCTTTTTTTTTTAAAAAAAGTTACATTAAAGATGAACATGATATTTCGAGATAAAAAAAAATTATTATTATACCCAAAATTTGAATACATAGCCTAATAATTTTCTAATAATCCGGAAATGACTAAGCCAACTCTTTTCCTGTTTCCCCAAATTGTTATATTTATGTCATTGAAAAAAGAAAATATAGTTACAGGATAAATCCAGTAGTATTTCGAAAATTAAATTAAATGTTTCATAAAAATTAAAAGTATATAAGTGTAAAATATAACAAATAAAAATAGTTTTAATCAATACGAGTGTTTCGCCGATAAATTTGGAAAACACTAAATAGTAATTCCAATATTTATTTTTCATATTTTCTTTTTAAGCATAATTGTTAAAAATGCAATTTTAAAAGCTAATTAATTTCAAATGTGGTTTCTCATACGAAGTATTTGTAGTATTATATAATAATTGAAGAGCTTAGTGGAAGAACATGCTAATTGACAAAAAGATGAAAATGAGATTTAAACTTTCTGGTTTGCACTTAAATCCCTTAAAAATTGTACTTTCAAAAGGTAAATAATAAACTAAATTAAAAGTTTATGAAAAAGGAGAAACTTGTTATTGTTTGTTCAAAATTGACACAAATATATATTTTTTTTCAAGAATGTCACTTAGCACGTTCTTTCACTAAGCACTCCAATTCAGTAAAAAAAAATGCTAATGTTTAATGCCTTCTATCAATAGAAGAATAGCAGCAACATGTAAAATTGCTTATAAAACTTAGATCCTTATGATTTGAACAGACTTGAATTTTATTAATCCCATTAGGGTTTTTTTCATACTCCCTTTATTAAATCTTTTGTATCTTATTTAAGCATTCATACACAACTTTTCATGAAAAATAAAGACTTTTTAGAACTACTTTTAGACAAGTCTTTAAATAAAGCAATGTTTGAGTGAAACAAATTCTGAATGAAAATAAAAAATCCTCGCGCCACGATTAACGAATTAATGTCATGTGACTCATGTGGTAACAGAGCACTGATTGAAGGAAGTTAAGGAATGAAGGCTGAATAAAACTAAGTCACCTGAAACAAGCTAAATGGATTAAACACTTTAACTTATAAACACCTGCACAGTTTTTAGTATATTAGCTGAATGCGACATTAAAAGTGATTTAATCGATTTTTGACAAGTCAGCTTTGCCGACCAGTCCTATAAGTATAACTTTATCATACTTTCAGGAGCAGACATGCACACATCAATAAAAAAACACTCTCGAAATAATAATATCATGAACTCTTTATTTGGTTGAAAGTAAAATCTTTGGACACAACTCGAAACTGTACCCTTCCCCCCCAATTACGACTTATACCCAGTCCTTGTGGGCCTAGCATATTTTGCACACAAAAAATTAAATCAACTATGTGCGTGTAGTACTATACAAAAACCGACCTTAAGTTTGCAGCAGAGAAATGTACTACGCGGAGGAAACTGCGTAAACAACGCTGCTGGTGTCGAAATTTCGCCTGCTCTGATTGGTTGCTCCTTTGACCCTGATATTCGTGCGCCCTGTTACGTCAAAATCGAAGGAAAAAATAATTAAAATTACACTCTAACTGAAGCCAAACTAATAAAAATAATAAATATATGTCTTGAAATAACAAAAAAAATTGTTTATTGAATGTGAAATACCTTTTTGTATTCGATTCTCGCCCTCCAAAATGAGAACTATTTACCCTTTTTCTAGTAGAACATTTGTATACTGCAAACTTAATATCGGTTTTACTGTAACATATGGCACATAACTTATTCCAGGGAGCGAAAGCAAAATAATCAAATGTAACACATTTTACAAAATAAGATGAATTTATTTTATTTTTTATATATATTATGAACTAACCCGTCTTTTAAGTTAACAATGCATCACAATCGAGCTAAAATAAATATCTTCTATGCGGACTTGTAGTTTGGGTTTTCCCAGGCATCTCCATATGCATTTTTGGAGCCTCCTAAGTAAATGAAACATTGATCAAATAAACATACTCTAAATATATAACCAGCGTGTAAAATACTTTTTTTTGTGTGTATAGAAGTTTTGCTACACCAAAGTATTTGTGTGTAGCAATTTTTAATTGATGCATAGCACTTTTTAATAAAATTTAAGGATCCGAAAATCGCGAAACTTCGGGGGATTCAAAAGTCGCTAAACTACGGCGATCCGAAAGTCGCGGAACTCCGGGGATCCGAAAGTCGCAAAATTACGGCGATCCGAAAGTCGTGGAACTCCGGGGATCCGAAAGTTGCAAAACTACGCCGATCCCAAAGTCGCGAAACATCAATTTAGCTTTGTATCGCAACTAAATGCGATACAAAGCTAAATCGCTATCGCAAGTTTTCATTTTGGTGTCGCATTTTGTGATGTGATACCGCTTATTTTACACGCTGTATATAACAAACTAAAAATTAAAGATAATTTAAAACTATTAACTACTTTGGGCGTAATGATCCACTACAGTATTAAGCACTATGTCGGATGAAACTATTTTCAACAAGGACCCATGCGTATGAATTGTCATAACAAAGATGAAGCAGCACATCACATCATATTTGAATGTGATGCCCTTGGCCTTACTCGATTGACTACCTTAGGTATCATTAATGATAAAGAGTTGCACCTCAGCTCTATCAGGGACCTGGTTGACTTTATCTATCACTTAAGTAGGAGACTCTAACAAATGGAGCTAAGGAACTTTTTGGGTCTGGGGTATGGTACAAAATGCTACCCAAAAAGCAGAGGTGCCACATATCGGACAAACCCAAATCAAAGAAAAAGAAGCACTATGTCAAGGGAAAGGAACTATCACAAAGAAACCACTAAAGGATACATTTTATGTAATGGACAAAAACAATTGCATTTAACACAAAAAGATTGCATAGCTTCGTTGGCTTAGCCCCAAAAAATTTAACTGCAGGAACCTGATGTTGTAACCCTAGAATTTGTTGAGAAGGTTAAAACTTAAAAAACAGGCGATCATAGGTGAAAATTGAAGAGAAATATTGATTGAGTAAAGAAGTTTCTGAAAAACCACTGTTAGTATTATAATTTACTCATTGATTGCCGATAGTGCTAAGAAAACCTGTCACAATGCTTCAGAATTTAAATGGTAACAATAATTAAAATAAAAAAATAATCTCCCGTCTCAGATTTCTTTATCCATAATTAAGGGAGAGATGAGCATATTAGGATAATTTTTTTTATATTTTCAGTCCCTTCCCTCCACCTGTAAAATACTATGTGTATGTGTCCTAAAATAGTTAGGAATTTAATGAGGTTACACCTAATTGGTCTGAACATTGGTGGTAATTAAACAGGTAAAACTTGGTAACAGTTACAAATAGAAAATTGAATATTTTATTTTACAGTCATCTTAGCAATACATACGATTTTTTAATTAAAACTTCAAACCAATGATTTTTGTTGTAGCACTTAACTTATTAACCCTTTCAGTCCCAGTGATGCCATTTGGCATCATCACTTTCAATATTTTTTTCAAAATGTTTATGTCCCGTTACGACATCCAAACACACATCATTCGATTCTTCACACGTTGTTCTATTAGACAATATTTTACATTAATCTCAATAGAAGTCAGAACTACTATTATTTTACTTAGAAAATAGCCAACAAGCTTTTCACCTGATTTTTGATAAGTTCACTTCAGTTCCACATATTTAAAACACAATTTAAACTATTTCGGTTAAAATAATTACTATTTTTTTTTTAATAATATGGTCAGATACCTTAAAATATACAACACAAAGTGTTTGAGGTAAAATATATATTTTTTTATTTTGTTGTTTTCCACAGTTAAAAAATTATGGCATTGTTTCAAAAACCATATAAAAAACTTAAATGATTTTTTCTTTCTTATGGAATTCGTATATTTGACCTAAAATAAGCTTATTTTGTGAATATCAGATGTTTCTGTAGCATAGTAAATTTTTGGGACTGAAAGGGTTAATTAATTTTTATTTGATTAATGCATGTAATAGTAAATATTACTGGGTAAAACATTATTCACTATTATTTTCTTGCGAACAATTTTAAGTCATGCATATTTCCATAACCTTAAGATTATTCAAATTAGGCTCGGTTTTTATTGGTCAATTCAAATTACAAGGATTTTTTTTAAACTTACCAGTAGTTTTACTCTGCTCAGAATCAAATGGACCCCACTGCCTTCGCACTGGTGGCATTTGCGATGAGCCAGACCTTTGCTGGGACTGGAGCTGGTGTTGCCTTTCGTATTCCTCTCGATTCCTCCTGCGTAAATCTTCGTAACTTGTGATTTTTGCCAGGGGCTCATCCTTGCCAAAATTGGCATTTTCATCTGAAAATTTAATTTGAATATTTGAATTCAAATGCCTGATTTAGGGAGTGAATAACATTATTTTATTAGGTAGTATTATTTTATTGGAGTGAATAACAGCGAATCATTGAATTCTATTGGCTGTGGTACATTGAGACACTTGGGAGAGACTATGTTACAAAAACAGAGGCAGGTTTTCATATTATGGTGTGATAGTGATTAGCAGATTTTTGTTAATTTTTTTAAAACTCTATTCAATGAATAGAAAATAATGAAAACCTAATTAAGTTTCTTTTAATAGGTAGGTTGCTAATAGCCCTCACATAGCTCTAGTGCGATGATAATTCAAACCTAAACTTTAAAAGGTAGAAATACTTCAGCAAACAAAAAAAAATTAACTAATAAAATTTAGGGTGCTTTATTCAGAACTAAATTCAATAATTCACACAGACAAAATAAGTGCAAATTTGCCAAAAAAAACCAAAATAATTCTTTACGTAATCGCAAAAAAATATTTTTTAAAAATCAAACCGTGCTAAATATTTAAAACCTATGATAGGAAACAATTATATTCAACAATTATAAATAATGCTGATTATTCATTTGTAAGTTTAGTTCAGATTGGCTTTGATAATATCCTTAACAATGATATACACCTTAGCTAGTTGATAATGCTAACTTAAAAAAAAAAAATGTTATTAGGACTAGAAAAAATCTTCAATTTTTCTATTAACACTTTAGTCGTTATAGATTCCTACAATCTGTATGCAGAACAACAACAAAATTAACAAAAGACTTGTGCTCATGTTCTACGAAGGTGCAATACATAGACAAGAAAAATGATCCTTACTATCTGTACTTGGTCTATTTCTATCATCGAGTCCCACAGATTGAATATTTTTATCCATATCTAAATTTAAAGAAGCTGTACTTGAATTGAAATCACTCCTAATAGGCTTGTAGCTCTCTCCTTTGTATGCACCCTCTTCCTCAGGAAATTGCGAAAAATTTTCATCATCGAATCTGAAAAAAGTACATTAAATGCATCACCCAACACATTAAAAAACAGTTCTGCTTTTAATCACAGTAAAATTATTAAATTTGAAAGTAGTATTTATTTTTTAAAAGAATTGTATTTAAGAAACTGTCTGTAAATAAAGTTTATAAAAGCATTTTAAAGAATTTTGCTTTGCATTTATTTAAGCAGGGTTTATGATTAAGTAATGTGTTACAAGAAGTAAAAAGTTTCTACAAAACACAGAAAGAAATATAAAAGTATTGATAGTAGGTATAAATGTTTATAAATTTACCTTTATTATTTTTGAGGCAATTGAGGTATTTCAAAATGAATTAAATTCAAAAAAGAAAATAAAGATGCAAGAAATCAATAAAGAGACAGTTATTTAAGACATTGAAAATATATTTTTAACAATAATAATAAGGATGTCTTTAAAAGTTAAAAATATTAGTTCTGATTTGATTACTTTAATTTTTTAACACACCCATATAAACATTTCATTAGTTTTAAAATAAACTACTACCATAAATATATGAACTCAAATTAGTACATTAAAATATCTATGGGAATCAAATCTTAATGGTTTTTACATTGAATTTTAAAGTCTTGTATACTAAATTTTAAGTTTTTGTGGTGATGCCACTGCTTTTGTGATTTTCTTTTAGATACCTTTAGTTTAAATTAGATTTTGGGTAAAGTTAGTTGCCAAGCATACATTTTATATTGTGAATAGTCTCGCACATTTGTCATCATCATAATCTCTTTAGTATACATATATAATTGAATTACATAGTGTTTTGATTATAACAAAAAATCTAATTCAACGTTAGTTTAAAATAGCAGAACAATAATTTCAAAAAGAAAATAATTATTTAGCACCCAAAATATTTGTCAAGTTATTTAGGTTAAATTAGGAATAATTTTTTGAATTCTACATAAAAAACTTTTACTGTATTAGTTTCTCGAGTAATCTCTTACGTTTCTCTAGAAATTCCTCTCTTCTTCCTAACTGCATCCCCAATGGCACTATTTTCCAATTTCAAAAACTTCTCTTCACATTGGGATCTGTATGTGAACTTTCCGATAAACCATCCTAAAATTGCACCCCCTTTGAAAGATATTAATAAAAAAAAATTAATGAGAAATTCTGAAATAACATAACTGATCTGAACATGGCTGGTATATCGAATTGTAACTGGCAAACCAAACAAAATTTATTTTAAAATTCAGAAAAGAAACATTATATATCTTTTATATATGCCCTTTTTTATGTCCCAAAATTTAAAATATCTTAAAATAAGAAAAATCTCTAAAGGATGAAGAAAATGTGCCATGAAAAAATAAGTTTTTTTTTAAAAAAATCTAAATAAAAAAACATAAGACACATGAAAACCATAGTAAACTGAACAATTCATGTAGGAAAAATTAAGTATTAAAAACAAATTCTAAAATCTTAAAGTTAACATTTTCTTAAGAAGGAAAGAAATTAAGGCAATTTTTAAATAAGTCTTGAATGTTTCAAAATAATAAAATGATTAAGTAAAAAAATATTATAAATCCATGAAATAGAATAATAACTGTTCATATCAAATGTTATGGTATAATAGCCATTTTTATTCTAATGTACAAAAACAGTTACCTGTCATTTTCCCAGCAGGACCCCATCTGGGATGACCTGTTAAGTAGCCTAAAATAAAAATGATAAAAGCAATTTTCGAATTTATATAAAACATATTTATATACATTTAAAATCAAATATGACTAGAAATTTATATAAATTGCAAATACCATTTCGAACTCCTAGAAAAGCACTGGCTATGCCAGCTACAGCTAAAGGCAAACCTAAAAGCAAATCAATATATATTACTTTCATATATTTAATTATAAAATACACAATTGAAATTTTATAACTGAGGAAATTTCAACTAATTTAGCCCTGGAAAAATATTATAAAAATAACCGACATACTACAATAATTAGCCTTTCTTCAATGAAAATTTAAATGTATAAATGTTATAAAACCCTTTGTGTTACAATTACGTGACTTATACCACACACATTTTTGATGATTTTGTGAATAATGAATATCATTCCTCTATGTTGATTTAAAAAGTTCCAGTATTTTCAGTCGTATTCATCTTTTTTATAAAATGATTAGGTTGCTGTGTGTTCGGCATAAAGGAAATTTTGTAAAAAATAGATAACTATAACCATGTTATACTTTCTGTACTTTTTTCTTCTTTTTCAAAAAAAGAAGTTTAAAAAGACTTATAAAGATGAAATTGAAGGAAATTTTAACAGTGGGCAAATTTCGAAATTGTGTGTCTTATTGCCCAAATCAAATCATTACTAGATTAATTGCTTGTATAAAAATAGAGAAACACTGATTTAAATACAAAATCATCACAAGACAATGCACTTTAAATTAAACAAAATCCTTTTTAAAGTGTAATCCACCCAGTTTACTTTAATTTTCGTGATAACTGCATGTCAACAATCTAAATCTAAACTTTTAAGGGACGAGTCATTTACCCCCATGGACCAGCGCGATCTCTTTCTTAGCCAATTAAGTTAAGGGGCTGCTATAAATTACATGATGCATTTTGGGGGCACTAGGATATTTCCAAATATCATGTAATTTTTTCCCGCAAAAAATATCAACATAAGATTGAGAGAAAATATAGTTAAATTCCAGTAAAGCATATTTCTTAACAGAAAATTGGCAAAATTTTACAAGATAATACATATCGTGGCTTTCTACGATATATTTTAAAATGTTAGAGCTTTAAAAAACTATTTCAAATTCACCAAAAAGAAACTAAAAAAATTAGGATTTTGATAAATCTCACACGCGAGATTACAGAAAGGAGGAACTGGGGGGGTTGAATAAAATATTACAAAATCTCACCAGGAGAGGGTCAAAAAATCATCAGAAATTCCATCACCTGATTAATGGCCGCCCTCTTATATTCTTGTGTGTCGTGAAATCGAAGAGTCACCTGATCAATCTTTCTAAGTTGGGAGGGGAAAAAACAAATGCTGTGTGTTTTTGGCTGTGTGTAGTCGCTGTTAAATTCAATTTTCTTCATTCTTGATAACAAAAGCTTTTAAAAATGATTAAAAAAATACTTTAAACTGAACTAATTAATTTTTATCTGCACTTTTGAAAGTTGATACACCACCTAGCAACCGCCGAGTTTCACCTTTAGAAAAATATTACAAAATTTGACATATTTTGTACTAAGTATATTAAAGTTTACTTACATCTATAGTAGAAACTTTCTTTGTTGCATTCTCTTAGTATTCGAATTTCTTCTGGGGTCAATTGAACTTGTGTTTTCTGTCAAGAGGTAAAAATAAAACACTTCAACTACTACAATCAATTGATTTAAGGATTTATTAGTAATAATATAAACCATCACTTATTTTTAAACTATATTATTAAACAATAAACTTAATTATTCTTTTGGTTAAAACCGCATTTCACCAGTTTTTAAATAGAGGTCAATTACATAACCATGTTCCACCCTTATTTTTTCAAACATAAAAGTAAAATAAGAGATAGTCTTAAAATTTTTTTATCGGTACGTAACAAAGTAATGCATTAAATAATGAAAATAGTAATTTAACTTTATAACAGAAATCTAAACTTACTTTAATTTGTTCCGGAGGGAATCGAGATTCGCTAGTGCCATGGTACACAACCGGCGAGTCAGTCTCCATGTCGTGAAAACTCGTTTTTAGAGATAATATAAACTCAATTTGAAAATAAATGAAAAACAATACTTCAATAAATAGTGGACCAGTCCTTTTAAAAGCTCAAAATCTCAAAAGAAGAAATTGAATATAAACAAAAACAAACAGCAAGTTGCCACTTTGCAAACATTTTAAAACGTCAAAGACGGCAAATAAGAGAGGCTTTTCTTTTATGACGTTAAACCGTATTTGGTTTAGTTTAGATTATACTAAAGACTACAAAATGGGTGGGCAAATGAGGCCAAGCAAAAGGTACAGTTAGGTAGTCATACTGAAACTTAAATCCTTAGATATTCTTTTTATTCCAATCATTTTCGAATCGCCGCCTGTCAGTATATTAATGTAATTTCAGTTTATTTAAAAAAAATGTGTTCACACACATATTCTTCCAGCGACAGTTGCAGTCCACAAAGAGTACGTAATTGACAACAATGCGATTAGTATAATTGCATATCTTAAGATTAGGACACTTATCTAAAACAAACACAAGTGGCTCATAAAAGAAGGAAGTCACCAAGCATATTCTTTGTATTTCCCCCGGTTACTACAAAGACGCAATATGTTGTCTGTATCCAAAAAACGCATTGTAAATGTCATTGAAAAAATGAAGAACAGTTGTTTTAAGGTCATTTCTATTGATAAAATAACTTTGAAAAAGACGTGAAAATAAGAGAAAATTTCATATCGTTGTTTCTCAAGACAAAAAATTATGGCTATGAATTTTTTGGGTCTTCACCATCATATACAGAGTACTGCTACTGTGGTGCTTATGAAGGTAAATTTGTTTTTTATGTTTATTGAATGAGTTTTTTTTTTTAAATCCTTTTCGCTCCAGATGTACACATATGTGGCCTTTGTAGAATTCACTTCACAATCTCACAGTTTATAATAAAAAAAAATATAGTATTAGGAAAAATTATTAACCAAGATATTCAAGGTTTAAAAAAAACCTATACCGGAGCAGCTGATTCATTATTTGTATAAAAGGACTATTAATTACATAAAATTGGAAGATATTGTTTGTTTATTCATACCACACCAAAAATGTATAATTTTAACCCTCGAAATCCACTAAATTGACGCGACCTCAGCAAATGTAAAAGATAATTTTGTCGAAATTAATAACAAGGCATACTTCTAATAAAGTTTTAATTAAATAAACGTTTGAAATAATTGTTTATATAAAAGATATATATCTTTTCAGGAGTGAAGAGATTACACAAACAAAAATAATGCATTAGTGATATTTATGTTTATGTAAAAATTTTATTTCTTTATCGCAAAAGCTTCAGATTAAAAATTACTAGTAATCAATACTTTTGGTTTCAACCTATTGCGTAAAGGTATTGCATCTTTTTTCACGTATGGCGTTGTCATCTCTTTCCGTCCTTTGAACAATGCTTATCGGATTGTAACCTAGTATTCCTCCCAGATAAGCGGACATAATCTCTTGCGATCTCTCTGTAGTATATTTATAACTATTTTCGTTTTTTACTTACATTCCGTACGTCTCCGTTAATATCCGCATTGAATTATTATGTAGATTATTTTTCTAGAATTAATCAATTAATGCAATGAAAAAGAGCTCCAAGTTTACTACTGCTACTCAAGCAGTATTTAAAAACAAGGTAATTTTATTTATAATATTTTAAAAAGTATTTTTTTAATGATTTTAACTTTGACTGGGCTACAAAATGGAGAAGCTTTAATAAGAAACCAAAAAAGTACACGAATAATGAAAATCAAACATGACTTCAAAGATTAACTCATTGTAGCTATGAATAATTTTTAGTAGCTAGTGCCTGAAAAATTTTGAGTTTCTCTTAGAAATTACTTGCATTTGTATTTGTAAGTTTTCAATATTTTAATTAATGATTTTCAAGATCAAGAATACTAAACTTATGAATTCTTGGAAATTCATTAGTTTTTATTCAAAATGTTACCTCATGGAGATGGGACTCATTAAAAATGCATTATAGAATTTAATGTGTTTCTTTGCTATAAAATAACTATGGCAAGTGGCAAGCAGTTTATAATAACTCATATGCGGATGCGGCATCAGTTTTTGCATCAATTTTATTATTTTCCCATATCATACGTTGAAATTAGCATTCAAACTCTGCATCTTTAGTAGGAAAAAGAAACACGCGTTATTTCTCACATAGATTTCCTCCCTATAATCATTTATCCAATCTCCATAACAAGTTACAAGGGATTGTCAGTTCCATATAGAGCTAATGCATTAGTTCATTAGTGGTACACAACTTCTGCAGAAGTATTACTTTGCCATGTTAGTACTTTCCCTCAGGTATGGGAATCAAAATAAAATCGAAATGAATCAAATTTGAAACGAAAATGTTATCTAGTTATTTAATTATATATTTTTGAAAATTTAAAATGACAAAAATATACAGCAGACGGCGACACTATTTTTAAACTTTATCCATTAGTATTTAAATAACCGGATGCTATTTTCTTTTAAATTGATGTTGTGATGATTCCCATACCTAGTGAACATATGGGATAACATTGCAATTCTTTTGCAAGAAGTTGGGATTTCAAAACTAATGCATTAGCTTAATGAGACTGAATCAATCTTAAGAATTTAAAAGAAAATCTCCCAAACGCCTTTTTAAATTTAAAATTACGTTTTTATTTCCAGGTGACGCCCATGGACGGAGCGGAAAAAAAGTCCAGCAGCCGCAACTGCACTGTCGATCTGCTAGTGATCTTGTTCGGCGTGAGCTCTTGGGTGGCCGTTAACGGACTATGGGTGGAGTTGCCCGTCTTGGTCAATAATCTACCAGAAGCATGGCAGCTCTCGTCGTACGTAGTGATAACGTCGCAGGTGGCGAATTTGGGACCCATAATCTTCAGTGCAGCCCGTAAGATTTGGTCACAAAAGGCAAGAAACAAAAAATCTATTCTTTAATTTCTTCCTGTATGTTTTTGCACAGCCTTTGGTGCAAATAAGTTCCTAACACTTATTTTAGAGGTTTTTTTTTACTCCCTTCCAATAATGAATTTGGCACCGGGAACGTAACAGATTCGCTTAATCAAATTAAGAATTTGGAAACAGGTTTTGTTAAAAAATAATAATTGAAGTATATACTTAGAAGGAAACAGTGTGATAGAATATAGAAAACAATTTTGGAACATAGTCTTCATATGTATACCTTTCAGATCCACAAGATCTTATAATAAGGTTCTCACCATAATATACATAACATTTAAATCATATAACAGTAAAAACGTATGGTTGGATAAGAATCAGAACAGATAACATTTTTAACAACAAAATTCGTTTATATAAAATGGTGCAGTGTCGAAATCCGTTTTTGATATACGATACGAAAAGGCTACTAATAATAGTAGCCTCTTACGCCAATTTTTAACATACAGTTCAAATAATTTATCTGATCCCCAATCTTTTTACTTCTACCACACACTCACTCTTTATATTATTCCCATCAGGTGTTGGAGATCCCAATCATCCACTCATCTTTAGCTCTTGTAATCCTAGCCTGTGCCTTGCTGAGCATCTTCTGGGACTACACGACCACCATTTTCGGATACACGCACAGCACAGCCCTGCTGGTCCTCACATTCTTCCTGTCATGCGTAGACTGCACCTCATCGTTACTGTACCTACCTTTCATAGCCAACTTCAAAGAACAGTATGTGGTGTCCTACCTAATCGGATCGGGTTTGAGCGGTCCATTACCTGGATTGCTGGCCATAGCCCAAGGTGTCGGTGGCTATGCCGACTGCCGGAATGTGTCCATAGTGAACTCGACCTCTAACGTGACGGAGTATGTTGTTGAGGCATACTACCCACCACCGAGGTTTTCTGTCAACGTCTTTTTTGCGTGTCTTTGTGGACAGATGGTGATCAGTTGGATTGCGTTTGTTCTCCTAAATAATCTGTCTATAGCAAAAAGAGAGAGGGTAAGTTGTTTTGTTTCCCTTGAATTTGTTAAGTTTATGCCTCTGAAATAAAGGGACATATCTCCGCTTTTATAAAATTCCATTTATCAAAACTTATTGGCAAACAGTTGTCTGAAGTCTTAATAGTCTATGATAATTAAAGGGGCGAATTTCATTATTTTTTTTAACTGGACAACATACTGAACCCGATTCCTTAACGTTATAGGCTTACCAAACCCTAAATTTGGAGGTTTTGATGGCCGAACAAAGGAAAAACAAAGCAAAGTTTGCAAATAATTTGTTATCCATTGCAAACAATGCGTTAAAATTTTCAAATATTATAAAACGGCCGTAATAATTTGTAATCAGAACAAATTATATCGACACACATTAAATCTACAAGAATAATAGCATTTAAAACGCATTTTTTTTTCATTTTTTAATATATTTTACAAATTGCAAAAAAGTAAGAATGTTATATAAAAATTCAGAGAGTATACCCTTAGTCCCACCCAAACCAATTTCACATTTTACAATTAAAGAAAATTTTCCACGTGTAAATGACATTTCTGGTTAAGTTTATCTAAATAAACAGAAATAATACAAATGAAGATTCTAGTTTCGAACTATTTATGAAGGATAAATTTTTTACACAGAAAACGTATTGCACCCCCTAAAGTTAACGTTTTTACTTGGAAATAAAGGTGTCAATGGCATTTACGAAGTCGCCGTTAATGGGTTTAATAAGCATTTAGGTGGGTCTTTTTCATTTATATCATTGATTTAGGACAGTATTTATCATTTATTTATATTCTAATACAGGTGTCTTTGATGTCCTTTAACCGCTCATCGAATCCAGCCTTAGCAGAAAATTTCCGAAGCTCTATTGATCCAGATTTCTCTACAAGCATGGAGAAAACTACTTCCTCAGAAAAGAATCTCCTAGGAAAACCACTTATTTCAAAATCTCAGTCATATTTATTGTACACAATTCAAGGGTTCCTTTCTCTAATTCATAACGGAGTTCTTCTTTCTATACAGGTAAGAATATTTCTTTTACGATAACTATTTCTGCGTCTTAATGCTGTTTTTCAGTGAAATCGGTATTAGTTTGGCATATACGATAAAAAAACTTTTTACTGTTTTGTCCCCCCTAACAACTTAAATAAGAGTTCAGACGTTATTACTCAGATAAATTTGTATAGAGCAATTTCTTAAACAAAATATCGAATGGTGGTTAGTTTTGAAGATGACATTCGGACGTGATAACTAGTTTGTGAGAAAATCGTACAAGTACCATTGAACTTTTATGTTTGAAATGTATTGAAGTTACCTTATTTATTGGATATATAATTACCTTTGAACGTATAAATTTCAGTGGTAATTGAAAGTGGTGTAGTGTAACCCTTCCCTAGCTTTTTTTTAACCCTTTCACTTCTAAAACGGCTCAAGCGGTCGTAAAACTGAGGATTTAATAATATTTCTATCACATATTAAGAGGAAACAAAATTCCCTGCGCAGCAAAAGTGTTAATGAAACATTAAGAAAAAAAACTGAAGTTATTCTATAAATTTGACCATCTAAAATAGAGATTCTAACTCACCCTATTAGTTTAGTAATATTATTAGTTTAGTAATATTATACCCTATTCCCTGAAATTTTATAATAGTACTAATATTAAATTACAACTTTAAGAAAATGAGGACTACTTATTTTAAAAGGATATGTATACTGACACTATAATTATATCTTTGTTCACAGACATATTCATGTTTACCATATGGGAGCCTTGCTTTTCACCTAACTGTGACTCTATCCAGCATAGCCAACCCACTTTGCTGTTTCGTAGCCATGTTTGCTGCCATCAGAAATGTGTATGCAGTGGCAGGATTGGCACTTTTTGTAGCTGGTTGGGCTTCGTACATATTAGCACTTGCACTTCTAAGTCCAAATCCTCCCCTAGTGGATGCACAACTTGGAGCAGTTTTAGTGGTAAGCTAATAATTTTGAAATGCATAACTAAAGTGGATTTAAATTTAAATAGAAGAGATTAATGGATAAAAAATTAGTTTTCAAAAGTGAATATGGCTAAAATTCAACTTCGCAGTAAAATTAGAATAACTGACCAGATAAGTGAAGTCTACTCTGAGCTCTCCTTGTAAAACAATAGAACTTCTTTTAACAAAAACACAAAGAAGAAAATCCAAAAGACCATGGAGATTAAGTCGCTTTAGATGGCGAAAATTCCTGATCATATTTACAGTGAATAATAAAGAAATATTTAATAAATAAAAGTCTTTTGTCTTGTAAATGAAGCAAAGATTTAATTATACAAGTGTTCCAGAACTAACAAAAATGATAATTGATAATCTCTAAATGAAAGCCATGGTTCACCAAGAAGTGCTCCATGTAGTAAGTGAAAGAGCGAATGGTACATATAATTTGCTTTCCTTATAAAGATATTAAATTCTGTTCAACTAACTTTTTTTAGGTTCTTGCTTGGGTTTTGGTGTCCGGAACGGTAGCCTTCACCAAAGCATGCATAGCTTCAATTTTGAGGAGGAATGGAGGCCAAGTTGCACTTTACAAGTGTGGAGTTGTGACACAAATAGGATCGGCCATTGGAGCCATCACGATATTCTCATTGCTTCAACTCACAGATCTATTCCAGTCCTACACACCATGCACTTGATTATACATATTATTTATGAACATATTTATTTTGAAAAAAACTGTGCATTAATGTCGGGATTGTAGGGATGCTAAGGAACTGTATCTAAAAGCCCATTAGAATTTGAAAAAAAAATATATATAAAGTAATGGTTTACTGGACAAGATGATAAAAAAAAGCTTTACATAAATTTAAACTTATAAGGAATGCTTAACATCTGTATCTAAGAGCATAAGCTTATCAGTATTTTAAAAAATTTATTTGACAGTGTGTCCAAGTAAGGATTGCAAGAAGTTGACAGTATTGCTATATAACAATACAGAAACGACCAATCAATGCTACAAGAGTATTAAATATGTATCCCTTTGTAGAAAATTAATCTATTCAGTATCCTAAAAAATAAAGAGTTATCACTTTCAATACAGTACAAACATGTAACAAAAAATAAATGAGTTAACTGATAACTTTAATAAATATTTTAATTTCGAAATAAATATTTAAAAATATGTACATTTATTTACTTAACATACATAATATTAAAAATTATCAAAACCTAATAATCTAACAATGACTACAATTTTCATTTATATCTGGTATACATAAATGCTTTATTAAAATATTTCAAAATCTGAACATTAGTATAAATTTTACTGTATCATACAAAGCTATCTTAATAAGGTACAAAAATACTTCTGGTCTAGTATTATAATCAATAGTAAAAAAATTAAAAGGGTCTAAATTGCCAATTTACTTGCTGTTAAATTAGTTATTTTAATATGATCAATCAGTCAGTTATGTTACAATTTAAGGGTTAGGTTTAAATGCGCAAACTTTATAAGGAAATAATACTAAAATTCACTACTTATATTGATCTTACAAGTCTGTTGAATAAAAAAGATCCATGCAACCTCTTTGATTTTCTCTCTTCAATTATAAAAGAACTGAATGATCTGCATATGATTTGTGATATTTTTTGTGATGATGTAATAACTACTGAAATTTATGTTGTAATGTGCTTTGTCAATTTCTTTAAAATATCATTTTGAATAAAATATTTTGTATGAGAAAATTAGGTTTTTTAATAATTACAAGTTCTTAGTAGGTTCAGTATAAACAGTATTTCTTCCAAGTTAAAAAAAATAATACATTTTTGTTCAACTTCATAACACAAGATAAATAAAAAAACAAAATGCTACGAGATAATATTATACAAATATTGACTAGATATGAAGGAAGATGCAAAAATTACATTCTTTAAAGTATAACTAAAGATATAAGGTCCCATACATTCATTTACGACTTTTGATACTGGTAAGCTGAATGTGAAGAAATACCTATATCTCGGGCATGGACCGTATATCTTAGTTCAAGCTTTAGAAGTGAAAGTTTTGAAACTACACCCTTCATGTGCCATAAAAAATATTTTAACCTTAATACATTCCAAACATTTATATAATATAGAGTATGCTAATTACTTAAGGGGGTTCAATACCCAAAAATCTGTGAAAAAATCAAAACAAAAATTATTGGCTTAAAATACTATTACAAGTTTAATTAATAATGTCACAAAGTATCAAGACGATTGGAAAAATATTTTTGACATTGGCTTCGTAAGGAAATGGGTTAACAATAAAAAACTTTAAAAGCGTTTTTCTCAGAACTTGATTTTTTTAACTTCGATGTACCTTTTCTCAAAAACTATGCTATGTTTCATCGTAATTTTTTTTATATGATGTAATACATAGTATAGATTAATCTGAGGTTATAAATTTTAATAAAACTAAAGTGAAAAAAATTTTATGGGGCAAAAAAGTGAAAAAATTCATGATTTTTTGGGTACTTAAAAACTTATTTTATTTAAAAAATCTTACAGTTAGTAACAAAAACTTTTAACCTCAGATTAATATATAAGGTTGTTACAACACAGAGAAAATTTTAAGATTATCTGAACAGTAGTTATTGTGAAAAGGTACATTTTAATTGGCCAATTTAACATTACCGATATACAACATACTGAACCCCCTTAAGTTACAAAAGTGACCATTTCTTCCTAGGAAAATCATATAATATAATAAAAAATTTTAGTCATTAACCTTATAAGATTAACTTACTTTTAATGATTTTATTGACTTTTGAGCAAAATTAATATAATATGTATGTTTTCAGAATAAATGCACAGATAAAAATAAGTATGATGTAAAAACCATGTGAACATTTGAAGAGCCTAGTGGAAGAACGTGCTAAGTGACAAAAAGTTGAAAACCAGAAAATGAGCTTCAAAGTTTTTCATTCGCACTTAAATTCGTTAAAAGGGTACTTGCAAACAGTAAAAAATATATTTATATATATGTTTATGAAAAAGGGGAAACTTGTGATCTTTACAGGATGGAATATGTTCATTGTTCCAAAAATCTTTTTTATTTTTAAACAATGTCATTTATATGCCAATAAACATTTATGAACATGATAAAACAGTTAAACTATAATAAGATTGAACATTTCTACAACCTGGGAAGAAAATGTAATGAACACTAAGCTAACAACAATGGCCAGAAAATTTGAAATGCAAAAATATGTTTAAACGTTTTTAAGCCAATATGATAAATGAAGACAATAATACATAACAATTTATGTAGCGCAAGTTAAGCACCTGAAACAAATTTTAAGCAAAAAGTTGAAGTTTTGATTTGCTAAGAAGGTGTAAATGGTATTCACAAATGGGTCTTTAGTTGGTTAAACAATTATTTAAAATCCGAAACAATCCCAATTCAGGAAAAAATTTAAATAAAAGGAAGATAATTGTTATTTCAAAAGAATTTGCTATTTTCCTATGAAGAATAGGAATCCAATGATTGGAATAAAAAGTAATAATATAGCAAAACAAATATGTTATGAAAAATAATTAAACAAATTTTCAAACTATTTTCCTAACCCAATCGGATTGAACTTTCAAATGCATTCATGGCAAATATGGGAATACATTTGTAAGGAATTTCACCCAAAAATATTGTAAATTCATTAGTAAGAAACAATTATTCGATTACATGCAAATTTAAATGGATTATATCAGTATAATAATTTATCAATAAGCTACTTTACATAACAATCAAAACAAGAATTATGATAAATTAACAACAACATAGATTATTTGATTATAACATACACTAAAACAGAAACATTAACAATTATTATTTTTATAAAAACAAAATCCTAAATTCCTAATTGCCTATATCCTAATTGATTTGTTGCAAACTGCAATAACTTTGCAGAGTAAAATCGATTAAAAAAACTAAATGTTTGTCTATATTTTTTTTCATGCAACAAGAATATAATTCATGAAATTCAAACAACAACACATATCCAATGCAATACAATCTGCATATTTTAAAAATATGCACTTAAAGCTAACACACATTTTACCCTTCTTCAGAAAGGATGAATAATTTGAATGAGAAAATGCAATTTTTAAGGTTAAAAGTTACATCAAAAATAAAGATAATGATTTTGAATTTTAAAAATAACTATCATTTAATTATCTTTAATTTTCATTGAATATTGATAAGAGGTATTTCAAATATTTAATAAAAATTTAAAAACCAAATTTAAAGCTAATTAAAAACATACTATCAAAGCAAATTAATCAATTTTGTTTTGGCATATTGTTAAGAGTAAAATTCTTATATTAAACGTGAATGAACAATAATTAATGATTGGTTTATGGAAATAATAAAAAAAGTTTAACTTCAATTATGAATTTTAATGTTTAATAAAAAATAGCTGATTGGGCACACAAGTCTAGGATTTATGCTCTTTTGACCAATACTGAGATTAATAAGTTAAAAATAATGCATTCTAGCTACTTTCGGTGACAACGGTTATCACCCTGACTTGTTACTTATTTTTTAATTCTATAGTAACAGACAAAAATATGAGGGAAAATATTAAAAAATAATTTTGTGTATCTCAATATATAAAAGCAAAACCTTTTCATATATGTAAAAGAATAACCAACATCAAAGGCACAACACATTGTTTTATATAAAAATTGCAGAACAATAAAATTTACTTGCATGATACAAGAGTCCCATCAGTTTTTTCTCATGTTTCGCATAGGAAATGTCTCACTATCCGATGATGACTCTGACAATAAACCGTTGGGCATCTGTAAGGGATACCTTTGGTATTTCCTCTTTGGATTCTTGAAGCAGAGCACTTGTTGGTTCCGACAGCGGCAAGAACAGGAGCAAAAGAGAAGGATAAGAAAAGAGGCGATGCATATTGAAGTAATGGTGCCCAAGACTATTATTGTGAAGAACAGTTTTCTGAAATACAAATATATTTTATAGCTTGATGAAAATCACAGGTTTTGTATGTGTTTTATTAAGATAACTTAAGATTTAAAAGGATCAAAGTGAAAACTAAAAAAACCCTCTTTCCGGTTTAATTAAATCTATTGTGGGCATCTTATTATTGTGTTACTTCTGATCTGAATAAAAGAATGATTAAAGGCACTCAAGAAATAGGTTTTGAGAATTATCGAAATTTTAATAAAAAGTACAACTAAGATTTAAAAAGTAATTTGTTAGATATTTTATAATACTTTTCATTTTGTTATACAGAACTTCCTCGTTATTACACATTCAAATATATAGGGCGGTCAAGTCATGTCTAATGTTTTTCTCAATATTTTATTTTTTAAAAAAAACTTTTTAACTTCAAACTTTCGGAGAGACATTTGCCCAAAATTAGATTTCTGATAAAAATAACAAAAAAAGCTTCCCAGTTTCTGTAAAAAAATGGAAACAGCTTACTCTACATAGATATTTTAATAGAAAATAAGTACAAAGTTGTAGAATAATAAGCCATGTAAAAGTAAAAAATAAAAGTTACTGTTATACACAGTGCTCAAACTTCAAACGCCTGCATCAAAAGTAATTAATATCTTAGCTGCTTGTTAAAACAGGCATTTGGCTTTTGCTTGTCCCACAGAGCAGCATGATTTTATGAGGAGTTACAGTATTATGTTTGCTAAATGTTTATTTATATTTTGAGCTTTACAAAGAGTAAAAAGTAAAGACTGTTTTAAAGAGTTAGATAAAAAAAATTAAAAACAATATCAATATATAATTGTTGTATTACCTTTCCTCAACAGAGTTGTCTTTGACTAGTTTCTTCTCCTTAATAATACTTTTGGCCAAACACATTGAAGCTAAGAGAGAATACACGCGTTAATATGAATATTATAGACACAAAAACAAATTTGAGACTGAAATAAGTATGTCTATAAAAAAATATTTATTGACAGATTTACATTCAATTTTCAGTTAAAAATAGAGATAAAACAATAACATAGCCGAAAATCATGGGACCTCTTCTTAAAAAAATTTAAAACTTTTATTTACAATTTAGTAATAACAAAGATAGTTTTACATGTAATTTGAAACTAGTTTTAATTTAATAGTTTGAACTGACAGTGATACAATACATTTCAAAATGTAGATAGCTAGCTTTTAAATAGGCATTGAATTTGGCTTTTATTTAGAAGACACATAAACTTCAAAATATTTATATGAAAAACTTGCATTTGGGTAAAGAAACAATTTCTGTAGACATAGGACTATTATTTTGCAAATTGTAATTCGTAATTAAAAGAAGAATTAAAATTCACTGATTTTAAACACTTTGAATTTAAAAAAATTATTAACTACTATTTTAAGTGTATGACGTACGAGATTATACAGAAATCAGAAATTTAGATTTAATTTTTAATATAATATTTAAATAATTATAACCTTCATAAACTCGAGTATTATTGGAAACTTCACAAGCACCCGTTACAGGATCACAGAAGCAGGTATCACATTGGCATGGAAGTTCACAATTTTCGCCAAAGAAGCCAGGAGGACATACTAGGATGGAAAAGATAAAAAAGGACTTAGCATTAAACAGGTTTAAAATGCACTTGAACTGAATTTAAAGTTACATTTTGAAAACTGAAAACTTTTTAAATGACGAAGTTTAACCCTTTCAGTCCCAATGACAATTTGGCATCATCCTTTGATACTGCGGTTACACTACCTTAAACGCTAACTTGGGCAGCAATTTGAGCGTGACCTTGGTTTTGCTAAGGTTAATAAAAGCCACGTTAGATGGGTATGTGGTCTTGAGCGCCAACTTAGTTTTCGCGGTTACATTGCCTTGGTCACTGACTTGGTTAGCGTCCAAGGTAGTGTAACCGTGGTATTAGAATTTTTTCTGATAGCCATTTGTGATATCAAAAAGCACATTTGATTTTTTTAAACTCTTTTCTATTAGAAAATATTTTTTATTTATCCCAATAGGATGTCAGCCCTATTTCTTTTTTAAAATTATGATCGGAAACATGGTGATGCCAAACGGCATCACTGGGATTAAAAGGATTAAATGATACTTGAATATGAATCAAGATTTATAGTTAATAAAATAATGTACTAATATATTAAAATTCAAGAAAAAAATCTCCATACCATTTTCACAATTATTGCCAGTAAATCCATTTTTACACAAACAAGCACCAGTAATAGGACTACAATCAGCTGAATTTAGACAAGTACATTGTCGGCTACACTGATCACCATACCACCCCTTTTGGCAACCTGTTTAACAAATAAATATTTTATTTAAATGACTAATAAATACTAGCTAAAAAATAATTTTAGATAACTTTGCACGAAAATTTATATATTTATTTATAAGTCAATATTTCAGTGTATAAGATAACTACATCCCAGCTATACAAAAGAGTATATTATAAATATGTGCAATTTGTTATTTTATTCAATGTAAAAAAATTTACAAAATAGAACGTTCACCTCACTGGAAAATATTTTTAATTTTCTAAAACTATTGATTGAGCTGTTATTTTGACCTTTTTTTAGGTAAAGTAATTTTTTCTTGTCAGAGGGAAGAAAAATAATATACAAAAAGTCATAATTTGCTTAAAACATTTAAAATGCCAGAAACCATGCAGCTTGTTACCTCCACTTGTATGTGTCTGTCATCTTATTTTACTTTTTGGACACAATAATACATTCACAAGTACTCAATGATCATTGCAACATAAATTTGTTTTGTTAACATATTAAAAAACCTAAAATAAGTAGGGGAGAGTGTTGTACCTTGGGACAATTTTTTACATTTTAATTTTTTTCTTCGATAATCATCGTAAAAATAAAAATTTAAAAGCAGCATTTCAACACATCAATACATTCCTCTAAAATATATATTTTTAAATTCCGGCAGCTTGAAATTAAAAAATTGCCACTCATTTATAATAGAGAGGATAAACTGTCCCAAGGCACAATATGATGTTGTACCTTGGGACATACTTTATAATTTAGTCAATAGTCATACACTTGAACCAATTTGTGTCAGGAAACAAACTTTATTTCAAAATACATCAGAATATGTGCTCTTTAGAACATTTCATCACATGGAAGGAAAAAGATTTATCAGGTGTTGCCAGAATTATATTTTCAAACTTCAATCATTATAAAATATATCCAAAACAAAGCCGAGTTGTATTTTACATGTTTTGTGGAATTGCTCTTAAAATAAATAATAAAGATATCTTTATTTATCCAAATTATTAAGAATCATGAATATGTTGTACCTTGGGACTTGTCCCAAGGAAAAATACGCTATACTGTCCCAAGGTACAATACACTACATGGCTTAAATAAAAGCAAGATAGTGGCCAATCTAAATGCATTATCATTATTTTCTCATAGCCAAAATATTTTAAAATCTTCTCTTTTATGAAGAAAATAAAATGCAGTTGACTTTTTGTAAAAGTGCAAAGGTAAAAAATTATATTAGAATGAGATAAATATTTAATTTGGGGTAGTGAAATATTAATTTTTGTCACCAATTCATCAGTTCAATGATGCTAGTGTTAAATGATGTCTGTTGGTTAAGGCTACTATTAGAAATAAACAATGTATGAATATTGCCAATAGATTCTTGGAAATTGTCAGTGTCCCAAGGTACATCACTCTCCCCTACTATTTCTTGAAAAGTTAGTGTTTGAAATACGAGATATTTTACAACACACAAAACATGTGATAAACATCACAGTAAATCCATTAGTGCAACTAAAATTTATCTGTTTTTTTAATACGAGTTATGAATTTATGTTAGCCAACCCGGCAGCACAACGGTTAGGGAGCTAGCCTTTGAAGCTGGGTTCAGGTTCGAATCCTGGTAAGACATGGATGTTTGTGTTTGTCAATAAAATCTATTTGTCTATAGGTTTGTGTTGTCCTTTCTATGTGTGTCTGTGTCACTTCTGGAGAGTGATGTAATATGCTATAACGCTATGATCCTCCTTTCTAGAGGGCTCATTCCAAGTTATGTTATAAATTTACATTCATCATTAAAAAAAAATAGTATACTTTACTAATAGTATACTCATACTTTGGTTGCATTCTTGCCCAAAGAAACTAGGCTGACAAATACATCCTTCATTCGAGCATATTCCATGGTTGGAACAATTATTTTCTTTGCAGAAGAGCTGATCACATTTTGGAGGTAGCCAATTCACATCGCAGTCGCATTGACCATCTATACAAGAGCCATGCCCGCTGCAGTCGGTGGGATCACAGTAAGGGGAGTGAACACAAAGAATAGTGCTCACTTTTCTATCACAGGCAAAGTCCTTATCATCACTTAAAAAAAGAATGCACGATTTCAATTATTTAAACAAAATGCAGCTAAAACTGGGCTATAAAATGCTTATAACACAGATCTACTGTCCAAGATTTATTATACATATATTTTTTCATCTTGTGAAATTTGATAGAAATTGGTTCAATTATGAGATATTTTTCAGCTGTTATCATTTAATTCAGAATGCTAGAAGTTTCGGTAATAATACTTTATACAATCAAAATTTTACAGGCCAATATTTTTGACAATTAATCATTTATATTTAAAATAATAAAATGATTTACATTCGTTAAATCTATGATATCCCAAAATACGGAAAACAGAAATACATTTATCACTGTGCAGCATAATTCTCTCTTTTTTCATGAGACAATAAATCACCAGGCCAGATAGTGACAATGGCAGTACCTACTCTGTTAGGGTAAATTTTCTCATAAATATCAGAAACCACTGTCTAATAAAATAATAAAAAAATTGTCATTACAAATATTTTAAACTAATTACATTGAAATAGGCTGATGATTATTGCTGAGGCAACAATATTTTGATTTTCAATTTTCTGTAACCACAAAAAAAAAAAGAAAGAAAATTAAAAAAAAACATGAAGTTAATCCATACACACTAAATTTTTTTTAAAAGTAACATACCATGCATCATAAGGATAATTTGCAGTTGTTCCATTAATTACAAGGGTAGAAGAACCCCCTCCATCTAAGTTAATGGCATTCACAATACCAAGATCTTTCAAAATGGCTTCCATTTCATTAAGGTTAATTCTACAAAAGGAGATGCAGAGTTTAGATAATAATTTTGTACAAATAAAACCAAATATTCAAATTAATATTATAAGTTTTTATAGAAACTTTAACAATTGAGTTGATAAATAATTCAGTTAAACTCCTTCATGGAATATCACAAATGATTTGGAAAAATCATGCTTCGAATGGAAATGTTAATACAGTCGAACCCCGCTATAGTGAACCCGGGATATAGTGAACCCTCGCTTATAATGAACCTTTTTAGTGGTCCCTTCCGAACTCCCATTTAGCTAATGTTATTTTATATGGATATAGTGAACTACTTAGAAAATGGGAGTTCGCTTATAGTGAACTTAAATTCCCTTTCCTTATTATTTTTTGGTTCAGTTCTCCATATTTTAAGATACACTATGAATGGCAAGTGGCAGCGAGATAGCAATCTTTAACAATGTGTCATATTTCAACCTGCCCTTCCCATCTTATTGTACTCAAACTGGACCTGTTTAAAAGTAAACATCCCTTTTCTTTCCCCCAACCCTTTCTGGGTTCCAGGAACCACCCTTTCTTTTCGAACCATTATTCATATTCCACATCCCACTCATACAAAGTTTCTAGGAAGGCTTGTCTCCATAATACGACAATACCCTTTCCAGGACGATTTGTCTCGGCTTGTACGACAATACGCACTGGTGTTGCAACTTCTCTCGGAGTTAAATGAAACCATTCGTCTTCCCAGCTATACACATTCCTTCCTTTTCAACTACCCCCTGAAAACTGGGGGTCAGTGGAACCGTCCAATTGTCCAATTCACATGTCCTTCCCTGTTACTCTTCCTTATGAACTCTAATCGTAAACAATCCAAAATTACCAACTTCTTTCACAGAATGTAGGCAAAAAGAGGTAAAAAATTAAAATTATTATTACTTAATTATATGCATTCATTTTGTACCAATAATTATTTTGAGAAAATTTCAATGTTTGATATTTTTTGAAAATTTATTAAACATTTAAATATTTTTTTCAAGTACTATTCAAGGTGTGCAAAACCATTATTATTCTAATAAAAGCGTATAAAAATATAGCGATATATAAATATATCGTATAATACTTTATTCCAGAAAAATTGGATATAGTGAACCAATTGTTGGTTCCGTAGAGGGTTCACTTTAGCGGGGTTTGACTGTATAAACTATTCAGTAACTTTTACAATGACTACGAAACAATTGATTTGGTCCATTGAATAGCTCATGGACTTGCCACTAATATTGGCATTTTGATAAATACTTTGAATTGTAAAATTATGTTGATTACCTGAAGCGTTGATTAGCAAAATCAGAGTTAGTAGTACAGTACAAAACCTATAATCCGGACACTTTTGGAATTTCGGCAATAGTCCAAAATGATTCTTAAATTATCTGGAAAATTTCTGTTCAGATTTTGCGCTTTACTGAAGAAATATCTTATAGCAAAAATGTAAGTGTAAAAGACGCAATCTGTTCAATTGCTTTTTCAGGAACAGAAGTAACTGCCAACTCTCGTAAAAATGCTTGGCATAAAGTTGTAGCCAACAACAATGTTTTAAGAAGACAAAGTTGCCACTCGTAGACAAAAAGAGTGTACTAGAATCAACTTGAAATGCAAATAATTTAAATACACATAGTTAATATTTTTATTAAAAAAACAGGTTCAGTATACGATAACTGCCAGGCAATTATGATTATCTTACTTAATTTAAGTACATAACACTTTATAGTTCAGTTTATTCTGAATTATTGCTGCATCAGAGTTACACCAGGGCTATTGGCGACAGCATAACATTTTACATATATTTCACTCAAATTTAAGTTTAAAAGCATTGTCAATTACCCATCTATGTCTGACTTGCCATCAACCTGGACAAAGACAACATTTCCATCCTTGTCATGGCCTACAGATGTCCTTGCTGACAGCACATCAACAAAACGATCCATAGTTCCTACATAATACATGAAAGCATAATTAAAGGTAGAAATTACAAATTCATAATTCAGGGTTCTTTGTCAGGTGAATGAAATTCTGGTCGGCTACTATATTATTTTCAATCAAGAAAGGCAAACCATTTTTATAATTAAGTATTGATAGTGGCAACTCAATTATTAAATGTAGGTGTTATATGAATATAATTGAGATTGGTTTGGTTAAAAAACAATTTTAGTTGGTTAGTTGATTGCAAAGTAAACTGAATAAAATGTTTTGCCAAATCAACTGTTTGATACGACTTCATAACAAGCAAAATAAAATTTTAAAACATAATTTAATCACTACAAAGTTATTTGAACGAAAATAGAAAATAATTATCTGTGACTATTTTAATTCAAATAGAAGTCATTAAGAAAGGAAGCATATATCCCCCATAAATCCACAAATTTGCCAACACTTGACAATAAGTAAATAAATGAATCTAATTACTCCTCATTAAGTTTGAAAGTAACTCATCATTATAAACTCTAATATACTTTTCACAAATTAACAACATTTTTATGTAATACAAACACTCAGACAGCGACGATAAATTACTACACCACATAATTTTAAAAAAATTTCATATTAATATAAATATTATTAAACATTGGAAGTTACACTTTGTAAAAGATCAAAAAAAAGTTTTATGTTCGAACTACATAATTTATGTATACCTGTTTCTTCAGTATCTTCACATTCCAAAAATTTGCTGCTGTTAACAAATCCAGTTCCGTTCCTCAATATCCAGACAACACCTCCAACCAGTTGTTTAAGTTTCCCAGAGAGAACATGCTCATGAGACAAATATCTAAAAAATAAAAATATTATATAGCATCAATAATAATACCTGCAAAAGCATGTTAAAGAAATACTTTTATTAATAAAATTGTAACATGGGATAAATAATTTGGCAACTTAATTTATTTACTCTTATATTTGAGAAAACTTATACTTTTATTCACTGATATGGGTTAATTTTACTCTGGAATTATTTTACTGATGTCTTGATTATGTGATCAGACAAAATCTGACTGATGAATACCAGTGTTAATCATTAAATCAAAATAGGATAGCTGAACTTGAACAGTGTATCATACAATTAAAATTAAACAAATTATAAAAATGAATGGAATGTTTAATGAAACTTAGGAATTTGTCTCTGCTGACACAATAAATTCTAGGGTCTGAGTTAATGCCACATAGGAGACTTAATTTTGAAACAATTTTGTCTTGCAGAATGACAATCCAATTAAACAAAGTAAACCATATTACATAATAAAGGAACTTTTATATTGAGAAATCAATAGTTGTTTATATATTGACTTCTCTTTTAGTAACTAAATTGGCAAGGCCATGAACTTTACCCAGTAAATATTTGTCCATCTTCAGTCAAACCAAAATGAGCATTTTGGATGCCTCTGGAATCATGTGCTAGTCGACCATTACTGATTACATTTCCTTTAAATAAAATAAGCGAGATTAATTTTTTTTTTAACACACATAAATGGCATAATACATTATGCGTATACAGTGCCGGATTTAAAGACTCAGGGCCCCTAGGCACTTGACATTCGGGCCCTCCACCATCTCGAAGCTATTTTGGAAATTTAGTAATTAAATACACTAGCAAAGAACATATAAATTTTTTAAACAACTATAATAAGCATCACAATAATACAATATGTTACTATAGTTATTCTAAGAAATTTATAAAATTACACAGCGACAAGCCGAACCTTCTTCTGTGCAAAAGAATGAATGATGTCACTGCATTATGTTGACTGCATTATGTTTGAGACTGTGGGTTGATAGGTTTTTGGAGTTTGGTGATTTGTAAATTTTTTTAATGCCACTTTATCTTTTCATGGGCTGAAATCCGGAACTGTGTGTATATAAACAAAATTATTAAATTTATTGTAATGTTCATATTGCAATGCATAATTTAAAAATAAAATGAAAATGACAGACTTTTTAATAAATAATAAATATTTTACAAAAGTAACTTTGAATTACACACATGACAATCACTAATTAAAAATCATTCAAAATTGCATTGTAAGTTTTAAAAATACATCAGCTTTAAAAACTTGTTACCTACGTAGAAAGTGGAAGTTGCAATGAATAATACCCATTTAATAAACATTAACACAATATTACGTAGGAACAGTAAACAGTACATGTTAAATAACTTTGCTACAAAGCTTTGTTGTTTTTTCAATTTCGGACCAGCTATGATACAATGACTGGTCACAATATGCGTTACGTGTCAAGCAGTGAAAATGCTTAAACGTGATAAACATTCCACTTCATATTTCCTACAGCTCGATAGGTATAGAAATCTTACAACAATTTTTTAAGATTGCAAATATACAGACAAGCCATTATATCATAAACTGTACCTAAAATTTAGTTGCTTAGGTATAATATCCTCAAATGAAAATAACAAAAGTTGACTTATTGATGACTACCTACACTCTTGCCAACCTAAGTTGGTAAATAGAAATATGCTATGCTAGCAGAAGATCCTTCCTTGCATGTAAAGAGTGCCATAAATTATTTGTGAATATATCCAGAAAACTTGTTCAAAACATTAATTTCGCTCAAGGTCTAACACATTTGAATATTGTTAAAAAACATTTGGCAATTTTATCAGAATGAAAAGTGTATTTTGGTTAAATTGTATTAAGATAAAATTTTGTATGTAAATATTACCTTACAAGAGCTTCCAACTAACGGACCAATCACACTTTTCTTCTGACTTTTTACTCTTTGTTTTTACACAAGTGAAGAGTACACGGGAAGAAGCGATTGATTTATTAGGCGGACACCCACAATAGTTTGCTTGGCGACATTTTCGGCAGAAAACCGGTTTCTCTCTTTCTTCTTTGCTTGGTCCAAGCGATGGGATCGCCAATCGCCTGAATCTTCTGGTAGCTAGGAACCACAGAGATAGTAGTTAAAGTATGAGTGGCAGATCAAGTGACCTATAACACTGGCTTCATCGGGGCTCTTTTGGAAGTTCCTTGCGCGTCCCGTCGTTAGCATTGGTAGTCACGTGATCTGCCACTCTATTACTTCAGCTATGATCTCTGTTTTAGGAACTGGCTTCCTTACACAAGTTTAGGTGATCACTTGCTATCATCGCCAAAGATGGCCTGCTAAGGAAACTTCTCTACAAAATCAATCGGTTATTCCCGTGTACTCTTCAAGTTACATTGACACAGAGTGTAGTTAAAAAAAACCATTTCAGCAACATCAACAACTCACCTAAACACGACCCGCTTTTAGTATCAAAATATCCAGCATTTATCGCCACCAAACACTCATTCTTTCTTGCAGTTTCCCGGACAGTTTGTCGAATGTTCAAGTTACAGCCACCAGGTTGATCAGGCTCGAACACCGACAATGTTTCTAAAGGGTTGGAAATAACCACATAGTGTCCCCTAACAATTCTCTGCAAGTAGGAAGTTCCGATATTCTTTACAAATCTTTTGATTTTTATGAAAGGCTTAGAGATACTTGTGGGTTTGTTAGCTGGATAGAGTTCGTGAGGTGAGCTCCCGTTTTCTAGCAAATGGCATTCTTCGATTGAGCGATGAGTCAGTCTTGATCCATGCTTTTGGATGTAAGGACTTAAAGAATCTTCTTTTCTGTTGGAGATTATTATATCAAAAATATAGTTATCTAAAAATTAAAACATACATTTTTGAATAATTGGACAAACAAAATTATATCCCTTCTGCAGTAGAACTTGATAAACAGCTCCTAACAAAGTCGGTCACTAGGGTACAAGATATTAATTTTAGTTTAATGTAACAAGTAATTTTGGGAGTAATGAAATGTTTTAAGCTTACGTTTAAAAATTAGTATGGATACTTGTTTTGAAAGTAAAATTTTATTTCAGGCAAGAATAAATATCTAGTAAGTAGTCATAAAGAAAAATACTTTTCAATATAGGTAATGGAAAATCTGGTAACACTTTAAGAATAAAAATTCACTAATATTTTTCTTTATACAATGTAACTATGTTATTTCTGTTGCATACTTTTTTAAGTATTTGTAATAACCAGTTCTTTTTATGATGGATTTTTAGACACATTTTTAGTAAATGCTGCATAATAGAGTTACAAATTTGTTTGGTGTTTGCTGTGAATATCAAATGAATAATGATTTTCATTGTACAAAGCAAGAAAATATAACTATAAAAAAAAACTCACTCTTCTTCAAAATCATTCTTGAACTGATCAGCTTTCGTCACGATTGTGAAATATAGAACAAAAATCAACAAGGATTGCATGGATATGTAATTTCAGACATCAGCTCTAAAAAATGTAGTCAAACGAACTTTTCAAACAACCTGATAAATAAAAAAAAACGTATTTTTTTTAAATATTACTGCACACTGTGTAAAAGCATTATTATAACCATAAAAAATTATTTCGGAAATATCGAAAATACCGTAACAAGTAAAACAAATGTTGGTTTCGAACTCTTCTCTTCAGTCTTCAGCTTTTCAGACATAAACATTTAGTCACGTGTTATTTCGCTAAGACTTCCGGCGACGTAACAGAATCGTCATTTCCGTTCACCGACTGGCTGCTTCACGGAGAAGTAACCGTAGCGGCTGGTTGATGCTGATATGGAGTTTTGTCGTGGAGTGGAAAGGTTGTTCCGTTGTGATATCCGTAAAAAATGTGCTTTAAATAGATTAGAAAAAGAGAAATCTTTTTTCTTGCTGTACGCGCTCTTTTTTAATGGTTTCCCTATTTTACCTTCGTTATTCGAAGAAGTTGAAGTGAGTTTATTGATCATCTGCGAAAATCGTCTGCATCGAATGTTTCGAGTCTGTATTCTAAATCGAATGTTTTGAGTCTGTATTCTAAAAGCAGGTCGATCAATATTTATCTCGCTATTTTTTATTAGTTAGAAATTTCAAGAAAAAATATATAATATAATGAGAACGTGGTTTCTACTACTTCGTTTGTAAATTTTCCCAAAATGGAATTACCAAATTTTAATAGAGAGTCCGAAACGTGAGTGATTCCGAAACTGAAACCAAAACAAACGAGGGGAAGAAAATAGAAGCAGACGATTATCCCCACCGCGATGGCGAGCAACGGCGAAATGCTGAGCAGTTTCAGGTGGCTCACGAGGAAGTCCCATTCCCTCATCAACATCCGAGACAAGCAGAAAACACCACCACCAACAACAACTGCAGACTCATCCACCACGACTCTTCCCAAATCGAACATAGCCCTGCCGGGGTTCCACAACAACCTCAAGACCGGCGAACCTCGGTGCTTAGTTCTGAAGAACGACATCAAACGTTCCATGTCCTCGTCGGGATCGGAGGAAAGTTCCTCGACGTCCCGTCAAAGTTCTGTGGATTCCTCATCTTCATCCTCATCGAATTCCACCGATGGGATCAGTGGCCCGGACCTTCTGGAACTGCTGGGTTCGAACAGTTCCCTGCCCAGCTGCTGTTCGCTGGGCCCCAAGTTCAAGCTGGTGCACGAGGGGGGCGTGCAGGTGTGCAGGCTGAACCACTCCAGGACTGTCATGAACAAGATCCTCAGTTCCAAGTACCTGAGGAGGTGGGAGAGCCATCATCTGTACTTGTCCAACACGCAGATTACTTCTAAAACGGTAAGAATAGTTTTATGTATCATCAGAATGAATTTGAAATGCTATTTTTTTTTTTTTTGCAATATCCTAATTTAAATTGTTTGATAGATTTTTTGGGTCATGCACTTGATAACCGTTAAATGGAGCAACTTTGGCTAATTTTTTTTGCTCAAGTACTATAGTATAAAATCTTATTATCAATTTTCTTTTGGACAACTTTTGTGCAATAGGTCAACAGTTACCCCCTATTATAAAACCAATTACAAAATAAAATAAAAGAGTAAAGTTGTTTTCTTTGCAAGGTATTTTTTTATTAAAAAAACCCTAGAAGGCCTGAAAGAGCGCAAGAATTGAACTACTTTCCTGTTATTATAATACTGTTTGGAATTCTTATGGTACACTGTCAGACAGACGAAAAAAAGTTTAAAAGTTAGTATCTGATGTCCGGCTTTTTTAATTATTTTTTTAACCTTAGAACTAAGGTTAAATAGACCGTAATAGGACAGCCGAACAGAAAAGCGTACAGACAGACGGACGAAAAGTATAAATGATAGATCTCTGATGTCATACCTTTCTAACAAAAAAAATTCTAAGAAATTAAAAAAATCTTAGATTAATATTTGAAGAGCATAAAAACTATTTATTAAGTAATATAACGAGCTTAGTTTTTACCAGAAACTTATTAGTTGATGTATTTAACTTATAATTAAAATCTTTGCTTAATGTAACGTTAATTACTTTTTTAATAATACACCCATACACTCGCAATTTTTTTTTTAAACTGTGATATTCAATTATGTTATTTAAATTAAAAGCAAACTTAAGAAAATGGATTTTTAATCGTAAATAATTTTGCTTAGGGAAAATTTGTTGATTAATCCAACATGAATTCTTTCTCAGAATTTTAATTTCCCATCATTATATTTTAATCTTTCTTTTCCTAAGGAGCGTTCTGGCGGATTTTTTAAAAAATATTTTGCAGTATTAAATTTAATTCTAATACTTATCTCTCCGACCGTTACAGATAATATTCGTAGGTAAAGTAGTTTTCTTTGTAAGCTTTTATGAGCTTAAAAATTGGTTTTAGGCCATTCTTTCTATAACAGTTTCTCATTTTTAAATTGCGTGGAGAAAGCTAGTAAAACTATGGGTGTGAAAAAGTACACGACTTTCAATTACTTTTCAATAAATAGATATTTGATAAATTCGAATTCAGTAAAAGATTTGTAGTTATTTTTATGCATGATTGCGCATGCACGATTTTTGTTGTTGAAAACTCTCTTAAGACGTCCGAAAGGAATCATGTACCAAATTTTAAGTCCGTAACCTCTTAGTTTGAGCTGTAGAGTAGTTTCAGAGAGACATAATGACATATGGACCAATGTTCAAAACACACCTTTTTCAGAGTCAGCTGTAAAACGTATAGTAAACACAAAATCTTCAGTTCGTATTTTCCATCATCATCGCTTTACTTATAACCTTATATTATTTAATTGAAAGTAATAAGTTTTTTTTCTAACAATAAATATACGGGTATTGCTGACAAAACTGTATATGAATCATGTAATTATGAGTTTATAACTATGTAAAGTAAGAATTAATAATATGAGTAAGAAGTAATTAACAACTATGTAAAGAAGTATATTCATAGTATGCAATGCTAATTTTAACCTTTCTTTCGAAAATAAACTTTGACTGACGCTCACCTTTATTAAAGAACAACGGAAACTTTTAAGAGTATAGGGATAATGACTATGATGAATTTTTTCAATGTTTTAAAAATCAGTTACGATTGCGTGATTTACGAAAATACATTGCACAACTGAAACTTTGTAAACGAGCAATATCTGCTGATTAAAGTATGAGATGGCTATTATACTATGCCCTTTCTCCTAAAAAACAACGAATGTGAATTGGGCTTCATATCGAGTATGAACGAATAACCTGAATTGCACCAATGACATCACAACCATTTCCAGTAAAGAGGTCTAGGGATGATCAGCCTGATTTAGAATTTTTTTTTTCCATTACCAATGTTTGCTATCCGATTAAAACTGCGCATAACAAGCCTTATTTACTTATAAAAATAGCAAAAATATTGTTTTGATATACGAAATACGATAGTAATTGTTATGTGATTCATATTGAATTTGAACGAATATGAGTCAGTTTGTTTGTGTACATTGCTGAAGGTGGCGAGCCTCGATCTTGCCGAAAAATTTACAATTTTTCGCCAAATAAACCATTAGCGCCAATAATTACTCTGTTTTCTGCACTCTAATGTTTATTGCGCAAAGTCGAAGATATTTTCTGAATATTTAACGAATAACTGGAACTATAGTAAGGACACCATATCAAATTCTGGTGAAGAGGTAAAGTGATAATCATTTGGCAAAACAGTTACTTTTGATGTACTTGTTCAACAACGAATTGTGATGTGATTCATATTGAGTACGAACGAAAAACTGGAACTACGCCGATGACATCACGTCGACTTCTAGTGAAGAGGTATGGATAAATGACTGTATCTCGTATGATAGAGGCCCTGTTACCTTTTACGTCACAAAACCCCGAAAAACTCCACAATCGAGTCTTTTCTCTTCATTTTCCACAGCACGCATGTGTGTCATTTTTCTGTTAAATGAGCCGCGCTTCCTATAGGGACCCCTGCGTGTGCCCTGAGGATGCGGAAGAAGAGAGAGCCGTGTTACTTTTTAACTGTTCTTTTTTTTTTTTTTTTTTGAAAAGCAGATTGATCAGAATCGCAGTAGAGCTACACAAGGGTTATTGGCGACGGGTGTCGTAGTTTTGAACCATAATTAATCAATTAATCAAGTGACAAGCCGGCAACTGAATAGGAACCATGGGCAACTTATAGGGGAGATATCGTACTCAGCTTCGGGATAGCATATTTAACGTACTGTACTCCCTCTACACGGGGTATTATTCATCTTATAAATTTCGCTGCACAGGCTGTTTATGGGTCGGCAGTTATTTGCGATAAAAATTAAATATGTGCATTCATGTGAGAATGACTTAAAAAAATATATTTGCGTTTTTTTTTTAAGTTGGTTTTAAAAAAATACAGCAAATTTATATCCAATTGGTTACCGAAGCTCAAAGTGATCTTTTAAAAATATACTGTTACAAATATTAACTGCTCTTTAAAATAACGTATTCCTCATCCGTAGCGTTGACGTTTCCGTGATTGTGGAGGAGACGGTAGCGCACTTAACTCCAACGTAATAGTCACCAAGGTCGTATACGTTTGATTGTTGTAGATACCTTGGAGACAGTTGGAACAGGTTCAGGTAGAAAGGGACTAAAGGGTATTTTCTCCAGGATTGAAGAAATCCAAGCAAAATTCTTCTTTTCTCCCAACTGTTACTAACGTATATTTGCACGCTTTCTTCTAATGATCTTCTTATCAAAATTTGATTAATAACTGTTAAAAGATACTTACATTTAAATTTAAAATTCAAAATTAGGTTACTTTTAATCAGTCTCTTTATCCACTTGGTTAAAACAATTTTGAAAGAGATCGCTTTCTTAGAAAATGTCTTGAAAAGAAAAGTTCTACACTTTGTATATTATTTTTTTAAACTTTACACTTTTAAAAGTATTAAAGACTTCAACAAAATGATTTATTTACCCACATTTTTTATGCCATTATTTATTCGACGATTTCCTTCGCAATCCTACTCGATGAAAACATTTTTTAAAAGCCACAATATGATTTTTCATTTTCATCTACGAATTAAACTAGTATCTAAATCTTTTAAAGACACTCTCCACATAAAGTTTAACTTAAACACTATTTAAAGAACCTTACTTGACTTAAATCGTGTTCAACTTTTCACACAAGTTCTCTTTTTCACTCAATCGCAAGTTCAACTTTATAAAAGTAGTTTTCTCAAAAGAACGATTTGATTCTTTTCGGATTATAAAGATGCGATTGTTTTTGTGCAGCTCCTCGTAAAAAAAATCTTTTGTTTGAGTCGGATCTTTGAGAAGATAGGATAATGTCGTCGTTCCGTCAATTTCGAAGCACTTTGTTGCGGGAGGTGAATCGGTTCTCACGTTATGAATTCCAACGGATTTTTTTCTATTCGTGTTTGTTTTGAACTCATAAATAAGGATAGAGTTCAGCGCACACAATCAGTATATTCTGTATTTTTTAAAAACAAATTATGTACGGTTGTAGGAATTTTGAATACTATATATTGAAAAAGTAACATTTATTGCTCTTAAAAATTTGATATGCTAAATTAGACAGTCTATTATTTAATTTAAAAATGAATGTACAATAACTACATCAGACACACTCTTAGAAATAACACTTTAATTTTTGACGATTCATGAATCCTCAAGCCTCATTTCGTTAATTTTGAAGATTGTTTCGTCAAACTATCACGTGACTTTTGAGTAAACGCGAATCCTCATTTTAACGATCTTGATTTGACGATTCTGTATCTTGATTTTGAGGAAACTGAATCTCATTGTTGCACTCACATGCTCAAAAATGACGAAATATTTCTTTAGATTAGACGATATTCAAATCCTCATAAAAATGACGATTCAAATTTCCTCAATTTGAGGAAACGAAAACTCGGAGCATTTGCCAGTAACGGAATCGTCAAAATTTAGGAAAATTTCGTCGTTTTTGAGCATTCATTTTTTAGAGTGTAATTAATTGCAAAAGTATTGTAACATTAAACATGAATTTACTGTCTAATTTTATCTTACTTGTGTACTGGTGCACTAACAACTTTTCTTTCCTTTATAATTTTATTAGTTAAATAGTAGATACCCTCGGTTTCACAAGCACTAACAGTTACAAAATAGTATGTAATAGCCTGTATAATAGTCATTATAGTAATAGCCTGCATAATACACTGCGATCCAAAAGTTTAGACAATGACGTTTTTTAACTGTAAAATTTCGAATTTTGATAGTAGAATTACAAAACACCTCTGAATATATTAAATAAGTATTTTGAAATGGTATAATTGAAAAATAATTGCTTGATTTGCTATTAAAATTTTTTTTTCGGAAAATAAAATTTTGTATGAGCCCAAAAGTTTAGACACAAATACGAGATCACGCTAATTTAAAGTAGATAATGGCCTAATTTCGCATTTTTGTTGATGAATTATATGTTTTTTATATGATAAATAAAAAAAAAACAATATCCGGTGAACTAATCAGATTTAATAACGATATCGGTTCAATTTTACACCAAACAGACAATAAAGCCATTTTAAAACTTAATTCAAATCATATTTGCCCCAATTATACAATTTAACATCTCTAAATACAAACCGAATGCCTACCAGTCCATCACCTTAAAGTTTTGGCACGAACTCGTAGATTTAAATACATGTATTGATCGATTTTCTTGATGAAAAGTGCAATCTTATCCATATAAAATCACAAAATAGCAACATATTATTCTTTTTTGCACTTTAGTACAATGCAGGGATAGTCACCTCTGCAAAACCGCCAAAAAAATTCGGTCGTTTCAAAGTAAATTCACTCCACACCATTACAAACTTCCAGCTTGATGCTAGAGTTTTTGAGGGGAAAACCGGTGTTTTCAGAAGCTTATTTTTCAATATTCGGTTAAACTGAACGTGTTTAAATAGCACTAAAGACACCGGTTGAATTGTAACCGGTTCAAAGAAACCGGTTTTTCTCAAGAAACTTCGAACTTCAGTATGAAGAAGGAACTTTCGTGATGGTGTGGAGTGAATATACGTTAAAATTTCCTACTTTTTTTGGAGGTTTTGAAGAGGTGACTATCTCTGCATTGTACTAAGGTGCAAAATAGAATAATATGTCGCTCTTTTGTAACTTTATATGGGAAAGACTGCACTTTTCATCAAGAAAATTGGTCAATGAATGTCTCTAAATTCACGAAATCGTGCCAAAACTTTGAGGTGTTGGACTGGTTGGCATTCGGTTCGTATTTAGAGATGTTAAATTGTATATTTGCATCAAATATGATTTGAATAAAGTTTTTAAATGGCTTTATTGTCTGTTTGGTGTAAAATTGATCCAATATCGTTATTAAATCTGATTAGTTCACCGGATATTGTTTTTTTAAAATTTATCATATAAAAAACATATAATTCATCAACAAAAATGCGAAATTAGGCCATTATCTACTTTAAATTAGCATAATCTCGTATTTGTGTCTAAACTTTTGGGCTCATACAAAATTTTATTTTTTGAAAAAAAAAAATTTTAATAGCAAATCAAGCAATTATGTTTCAATTATATCATTTCAAAATACTTATTTAATATATTTAGGGGTGTTTTATAATTCTACTATCACAATTCGAAATTTTACAGTTAAAAAACGTCATTGTCTAAACTTTTGGATCGCAGTGTATTTATTAAGCATCGAAACAGATGAAAAACTTACCTACCATTTACCGTTTTTAAAAATGTACTATGAATTTAATATTTAATGGTGGAATATTAATGGAGATTGAAAACTTACCTACCATTTACCGTTTTTAAAAGTGTACTATGAATTTAATATTTAATGATGGAATATTAATATATTGAAGTTAGCTTTAAAGAAAAAAGGACCCCAGAGAATCTTGGACTTAGATTTTGTACTGTATTAACTTGCTAGGGAATGACATGATTATTGTTCATGTGTATATATTATGTTATAACAATAAATGTGAGAGAGAAGGTAATTAATTCTATTTAATTTAAAATTTTAAAGAAAAAAATACTGTTTAAGACAGTATAGTAAGTAAAATTTTTACTATAATTTCTTAGAAATAAATCCAGAAATTTGTTAACCTAGGAAAGTTCTCTGCCCATGGGATATGAGTTGTCGAAATTTTAATTAATACGTTGTTAAAGTTAATTTTTGTCCTTTATCTCTCACGTATTCTTGAAAATTTTTATTTTGTCCCTAGTCCTTTTTAATTAATTAACAAATATTAAATTATTTACAGATCCCAGAATGTTACTTATAATTAAAATAATTTCCTTTTTAATTTACTTATTGAAGCTTCTGATCTATTTAAATAAAACTATTAATATAATTTTAAATATTAAGTATTAAGCATAGTGAGATGTTTACGATCATCTACTTTCAACTAATTTATTAGTACAATTTTGGATTTCCATATGAAAAACTTTCAAATATAACGATCATTAGTTGAATTTTTGATACTGAGGTTTAACGTTTTATGTATTGTATGCTTTATAATGTCTAACTAGAAAATATGGTTTCCCTAAGGATTAATATTTATGCCAGTATTTATGTTTAGACAGTTTATTTTTTTATTTAATTCAAATATATTTATTTTTATAGATGAAGATAGCTCAAGTGCACAAAACGAGTTAAATCACTTTTCGGAAAAAATTGAGTTGGTTAGCTTTTCATACAGGTTTTGTAGGAAGGGATCCGCCAACATTTTGATTTGCACAAAAAAAGTTAAATCGTTTTTATATGTATATATACATACGATTATAATCACTCATAATCATTTAAACGTATATTTTCCAAAAAGTAATTTAACTTGTTTTGCACTTGAGCTTTTCAAATAATAGTTGCTTCTTTTTTAAATTTGGAATTATGTAACAATCATATTATAATTTACAAAAACATATTTAAAAAATTCAATAACTGATGCGTACATATACATAGCAATACTAAGCACACGGCTTACAGAATTTAATTTAAAAAACCTTTCTTATTAAGTACATAAGACATAGCAAATACGAAATGATGCAACCCTACTGAAGTGTCTGAAACTTTGTAATACCTAAGCTTCTAATAAGACAATAAGAAGACTTAATTAAAGTGTTACGTACATTTGAAATTACGTCTTTCGCAACTGATTTAATTCTAAAGAATGTGATTCTGCTTATGTAACATGTGGCCTTGTACTGTAGATTTTTTAATCTATAATACAATACTAACGATATGAAAATTGGAAATGTTTGCAATTGTAATGAATAAAAATCGTTTCAGTTGATCTGTTACGTTTCTAGAATTTTAAATTCTTCTCCAATACCGTACTCGTAACAAGGATTTTTAAGATATTCTTTATAAATATTCGTTTTTCATTTCAATGGGATTAATATAATTTCTTTGAAATAATCTTTTTATCCATTAGTCAATTTGCTTTTTAATATCCAAACCAAAAACTTTTTTTTTTGCAAAGAAGAAGAAAATGTATTCTAGAATTAAACTACATTTTTGAAATTCGGAATCTTTATAAATCTCAAAAATATTGTTTAAAACAGAGACAATTATAAAAAAATTGTTTTATCGATTATAAAGATTGTATACTTCTGTAAACTGTCCATATTATTTACAGATAATATTATTATATTTATTTTCTTTGTTACTACTTTAAGGAAAACATTTCTATTTCGGATCGTAATATTTGTGCAGTTCACCTGCATTTTCTTTATTTCGGTGATGATAAATGGAAAATGCAATGTTTACCAAGTTCAGGGAATGTTTTCCAACAAATGAACGTTCTGTACTCAGCTGGTGTTGTGTGACTACACACTACGAAGGAATGTTCAAATACTTACGCAGAATTTTCCAATGGAATGCCATGGAATGACGTCAAAAGTTCTATTATTGTTCTTTATGTTTCATAGTAAAAGAATGTTCGTTTATTTCTCGTTCGTGGAGGCGTTTTATATCATTCATCTTCATTCAGTAAATGAAACGGCAGAAAATGATATTTGGAACAAGTAGTTGAAAGAAGGAATTGCTTTCCATAGTAGTAAAAGAATTATAACTGTTTCCGTCTTCAAACTGAGGATTTGAAATTTGTGGAAATCAATTACTTCGTTGAAATTGAGCGTCAAAACATTTAACTCAAACAGAATTTTATGAAAAAGATAAATTTTCCTCTCCCCCTCATTTCATAAACTTAAAGTTAATTAAAAAAAAATGATAAATATTTTTAATAATATAAATCTAAGTTTATTTAAAGAAAAACAATTAAAATTGTTATTTAAAAATTCAATGTTTGTGTGCTTATTTCTGATTTTTTCAAACATTTACCAACGATTTCTTAAAAAATATATTTAAAAAAAGTTCACTATTTTCAATTACTTAAAATTTTTTAGTGTTGATTCTTAAATTACTACAACTACTAACAAAAGAATAACTGTACAGAATTTTTAGTTAATTAGGGATTTCATGTTGAGGGATTTCCCATTAAGCAATTGTTTCATTTTCAATACTAAAGTGTTTCTATACCGCAATAAATAAGATGTTTCCCTATAACTTTATTTACTTACTTTCGATATTACTTTCTTTCGATATTTGTTTTTCAATCTCTATTTTTTTTATCCCGCCTTTGGAATTCCAGAAACCAATAGTAGACTGACTGATCAAACTATCTATTTACAATAACTGTTTATAAGTTCTTATTAAATCTAAATTCTCCCGAAATATTTGAATGCAAATTGATAATTAAAATCAATGAATCAATTCACATATAGAAATAAAGGTGCAACTCGTACATGACACCCTCGAATTTCGTAGAATTTCGCTATGATACGTTTCAATTTACGTCAAAATTTCTATTTTATTGATCGATCTGGCTCATGTCAAGAAATTTTGTGTGGGCGATTGTCACACCCCCGTGCCATTGAAGGATATCGCTGTGGTTTGATATAGCTTTAATCTACGTTTTTGTTACAAACGAGTAGCAGATTTGTATTTTTGTTAAAGATGCTATTAAATATTGCGTAATCACGTGGAGGAAAAGAGACGTATTGACAAAACGCGAATACTGCAAAAATTATAATTGAATCTGGGTGTACCGCGTTCACCCCTCTCTGAGGAATAAGCAAATTGACCGAAGTATAACTTGTTTCTACATTATGAGAATAAAATTAAAATTTTTATCAAAATATTAATTTCTTAAATTGTTAAAAAATTATGTATATCTGTAGAAGATGTTTACACTGTTAAAAAAAACCCTGTTGTTTTTACAGTTAAAAACTGTCAACTTTGACGCCAGTTAATAATTTTTTTTATAGTTTAAAAATGTAATTTTTTTTGCAAGAAAACTGTGTTTTTAACAGGGAAAAACTGTTAATTTAACAATTTCTGACGGCTAAAATAAAAGTACACAGTACTAGCCTCGCGACCAAGTAATTACTATGCCGCACACGGTTCAGTATTGGGCTCGCACGCAAGTGGTTCCTGGAAGAGGTATGGACAGGGCCCGGTTTTGATCCAGGAACCTCTTGTGTGCGAGCCCAATACTAAAATGTCTGCGACAAAGTAATTACTCGGTAGCGTTAGTGTTGGGTAGTTGTGTTTTAACGATGATCTCAATCACGTGACTCTTTGCACGTCTAATTTAACAGTTTTTCTCTGTTAAAATAACAGTTTAGTTTCTCCTTGCTAAAATAACAGTATTCGCGTAAAAATTTACAGTTAATAACTGTAAAAAACAGTTATTAACTGGCGTCAAAGTTGATAGTTTTTAACTGTAAATTTTCAGTTTTTTAACAGTGTATAAATATATCTCCCATGCTTTACATTTGAAAACAAAATAAAATTGTTAAATTTATAAACTTTTAAAATGTGTGTTGCTGGAAAACCTGGTAAAAAGGTGACGGGTTTTTACGTCTGTATAACTCCAGGGGTGCAGAAAATGTTTTAACTCCAAAGATTTCCCCCAATCCGTTTGAAAATTTCCCCCAAAATTTTACCATATATCATAGACTTGCATAAATTTTGTATTATCTTCGGTATAGAAAATTTTACGATATACAGAGAATTAGGGATAATGTCTTTATATGTACTTTAAGTACATTTTCTTTTATCAGGGATGTTAGTGCTTGTTGAACAGAAAAGCTGAACCTCAAACCAAATGCTTGGTTTGGAGAACCAAAAAAGCTGAACTAAGTGTGACCGATAAAATTTATATTTTAACAATTATCACGACACAACAATTGTTAATATAATAATTGTATATACTTACTACTGAATGTATTTTTTATTTCTTTATAAACTTTAAAATCAAATAAATTTACTCTCATTTATATTATTTTGGGGAAGGGGGTCATCATCAGTTTTGTCTGTTGTGCATGTGAACATTTTTGCTCTTCATCTAGTGTATTAGCATTAAGTTTTGGTAGTTTGGCAGTTCCATAAGGCTGAAAATTTAGGCACCGGACCAGGTTTTGCAAAAAAAATCTTGACTGCCTCTTTGGGATTGAAATCCCCATCATGGTATTTTAATGCATATCCTTATTAACATGGTTCATACATTTGTAAAGAAAACAAAATTCAAACACTTTTCCAGAAAAATTCAAGGACTAGATATTTATTAGCAACATAAAATCTAAATATATAAAACATACATAAGCCCGACACTCCATTTAAAAAAAAAAAAACTAAAACTTGTCTACAATCAAAAACCCCAGTATAGGCCGAAATAGAAAAAAAAAGGTTCAAACGTAAACAAAAAGAATTTAACTTTCAATCTGTTCTTGCGTTCACGGATACTTGACCAGAAAAAATAATGTGGTTGTCCGACTGGCCTGAACCGGAGCTACAAAAGATATTCTTCCGATCACGAAGAGCCACAGAACTGTCAATTATTCTGATGCAATGTGACGTCATAGGCAGATTTCGTGAAAATTACTAGCCGGCAAAATAAGTAAACCAGGAAACATTATTAAAATACAATTTTTTTTTGTCACGGTAAATGATAGTCTTCTAATGGGGGATTGCGCTGGCCGTTGATCGATATTTGAAGACATCTTAATGTAATCTAATCTTAATTCATCCTCAATTTTTAATTAAAATTTGTTGTCTTTATTATTAAAATCCATTATTTAAACTAATTATTTATCAAAATTTAAGCTTAGTTTTCATCAATATAGAATTTCTTCTAATGAGAGATTGCACTGGCAGGCCGAGATTTGAAGACATCTTAGTGTAATCTAATCTTAATTCATCTTCGCATTTTGATTAATTTTTTTTATCTTCATTATTAAAATCTGGTTGTTTTAACCTGTAGTTTATTGAAATTTAAGTTTAGTTTCACCTAAATTCCGGGGACCGTAAAAATTGCGATCAACCGCGATGAATGCTGAATTTAGGATACAAACGCGAAACGCTATTTAGGTTTGTTAGAACAAAATTTAAAAGTAAATTTAAGGTAAGTTTTTAAACGGGAAACGAATGGCTGGTCAGGGAATTTTGTAATGCAATGTTAAAATCGAAAATAATTGAATATTTTCCACAAAATTTCCCCAGAAGGTTAAAATTTCCCCCGATCTAGGATCGCCGGATCGGACATATTCTGCATCCCTGTATAACTCAAAACCAATTTTATTTACATCAATAAACCATTTACAACTTTTTCAATTCAAGGTTAGGTAGAAAGTGCGTGGGGGCGTACATTCAATGAGAATTGTCTTGTTGAATTCCAAAACGTGTGAATATGTTAAGAATTGTATTTTTGAATTATTATGCGTAGGAGATTAAAATGACATTAAAAAAAATTAAAAGAAAGTAGTTGATAATGGAGTTTTTGATTTTTTGTTTATTGATGTTATGTTATTAGGAAAAAAGGTGGTAACTTTGATAAAAATAATTCGGATTTTTTTATGGGTTTATTGATCTTTTCCATGTAGGGGGATTATTTTTGTAATTTTTAATGTCGGAAATTATTTGGGATTAATATTATAGAATATATATTGATTAATATATAGAATTTTTTGAAGACATTTTTTTGTACTGTTTTTCTAACTAATTTCATGAAAAGTAATTCATTAGTAAAGACACTCTTGAAATGTATAATTAATTTTCTGGCAATGAATTAATTAAAGATTTTATGACTTCAAATAATTATAGGATGTAATTGCTGAAAATGATTTAATGAAGTTTTTAATATGCGTTTGTTAAATATAAAAAAAGATAGTCGGCTTTAATAGCCAAAAATATAAAAGATATTTATACATGTGTTTTCATTAACTTAAAACAGTTAGCAATTTTAAATTAAAATATATTTGTTCATAAACTATCTCTTTTTATAATTATGTTGAATTTATTTGTCAATGCACTTGTATCTTTTTTTTTTTTTGCTCATGAATAAATGCAAAAGATAACGTAGAGAAAAACACAATTTAATTTTAATGAGTGGGTGTGAAGATGCTTGAATCTTTAGTATTATTTTTTAGATACTTTCATGCGAAGATAACAGAAAATTCAATTGTTTCGACAAAAAACTAATATTTATTTTAGTTGGAGGCACATTTTCCAAGAATTTTCTATTTGTTTTCCCCATTAATTTATTTCGAGAAAGTGTCGTTTTTTGACATTTTCAAAATTCCTTGAACTATTTGTCTGAAGTCAACGACCTATTCAATTTCCGATTTAAAAAAAAAAAAATAGAACAATTTTTAACTTTTGTTTTTGAACATACAATGGATATCTCAGAATCATTTCCTATTTAGAAATATTTTTTCCTCTTTATTTTCTCTTAATTTTTTTTTTAAATTCAAGATTGTATCGCAAAAAAATTACTGTTACCGATGTCAATAAAGAACAATAAATCAATCAATGCATATGGGATTGGTGCACTTTTAATCAATTAGTGATAAAATGTTCGGAGGCCAATTTTATGCTACGTTGGGTATCAGCTTAATTCTTGCCTTCAACATTTGACCATGGTTCAAAATTATCTCTCACTCTTCGTATGGCTTTCCCAAGGGAAAATAGCGAATAGCCCATATTGTAGCGGATAGTGTGACGTCAAATAACCAAACTTAAGTAAAGCGGAACAAAAAAAAAATTAAATCAAAATATCTGTTACACTTTTCCTTAAGGACCTGTGACATCAAGGCCTGCACAAAAAAACCGACCACATCATCAAACACCATCCATTAAAACAATCCAAGAAGGACACTGATTTTGTTTGAAAATAATGTAACTACACTTGTTTGATATCTAAAAGAAAGTAGTTTGAAAATGATGATGGTAATGAAGACTCAAGTAGTTATACGATTCTAAATCTTGATATTTGACTTTCTTGTAAGCAAATAACTATACCAATGACCGATTTAAAAGAGCAAAATTTATTGATTCTGTGACCTATATCTATTAAATGTAGTATTGGGTCCTCCTTCCTTTACAAAATAGTTTTCTACTTCGAAGTTTTTTTTACTTTTGATAAAAAATGTGTAAGATATATTGAATAGGATGAATATTTTTTTTTTGATAGAAGAAAAGACGTTTGTAAAAATATTCAATACAGCCGGAGAAATATGTGGCAGAGAAAATAGATTTTTTTTATATGAAGGATATAGAGTTGCTAAACTTACGTTCTCCAAAGTATAACTAAGTCATTGGGTTCGTTCATTGGCGACTTATAATCTTAAATTATAATTGATGAAATCGCCCATTTTAAGGAGTCGGACCGTTTATCTTAGTTATACTTTTCAGAATGTGATATTTACAACTAGACCCTTCATATGTTTATTAAATCGATATTTATAGTCGTTTAATTAAAAACTATACTTTCTTATTTGCTGTTAACTATATAGTTAACATATCAATAGCCGATTTTTTTTTGGTTTGGTCTGGATGTATTAACGTCGCACTAAATCTATAAGAGGACTGTTAGCACAACTTCGGTAAAGAGACGAGGGCGACAGCTAAGTACATTTAATTTTATACTTATTTTATCTCTCGAAAAACACCAATTACAACTTGTCCAACCCAACGCAGTCGCGAAGTCGCCGATAAGACACAGGATCCGCTTGGGCCGCTTTTTCTCACACGAAACAATGCGGTGACCTCAAGTGACATTCCGCGCAACACTTACAAGATGTGACTAATTCCAACAGGCTTCTTCGGCGGATGTCCTGGATAGTAAGTAATGATGGTCAGAGATGTTCCCAAGGAATCGCCCGTGGATGGGCATTGCCGATAGGCTTTGTGATTTGCGTGCCTTGTTGTATGAAGATGTGCTTGGGTTGAGAAATGTGTAACGGATGTTTTTATATGAGGGCCATATCCGATTCAGACTTTAGTCTAAGAGAAGAGATGAGTTCATTTAATAAATGAATCTTGAATTTTGAGCCACTTGAAAGTCTTTTAAATAATTCAACAATTAAGTTTAAAACTTTAGTCTTATTTTCGTACATCTTCTAGCGGAGTTTTTTGTCGGGGAATATCTTTGCTATTTAATGGAATCCTTTCGGCAGAACTGCCGTATTTTACACTTTTAGGATCTTCTGAACTCTTAAGTTTTCCGATTTTCAGATAACCAGAAATTCGCGGGTTTGTTTTAGATTTGAAGGAGTTTTTTGGTTTGAGAATAGCCGACGTACTAACAATTAAACTCACAACGGAGTTTCCCGATTTCATAATCATCGGAGATTTTTCTCAGATAGCCTGAGTTTTTCTATTTTAGATTTGACAGATATCACCTTTTTCTCAGAATCGCCCCAATTTTCTGATTTTAGAATTAATGGAGTTTAAAGGTTAATTGATCGCCTTAGTTTTCCCGATTTTAGGATCGCCGCTTGACTTGAGTACCGCTGGTGTTTCCAGATTTTAGAATCCCTAGAGTTTTCTCATTTTCGAATTGACCGAATGAGAATTCCTCAAATTTTGTATGCATTCTCAAAACATGGTGAAAAAGGTTCGATGTTATACCCTTAGATGTTAGATTACATCCCATTTCTCATAGTTATTCCTTTCCGACTGGGATCGCACGATCGTGCTGGTATAAAAGAGAATGCCCAAGCTCTTCAAAAAGATAAATTCAGAAGCCGCTGACTTGTACCATTTGTTATTTGTACAAAAAATGACTTTGCCTTCAAGGAGTTGCTGGCATTGATGCTGTTTAACGCATTTTTTTCGATAAAACTCCAAATTTAGTCTCATAATTTTAAATCAGCGCCACCTGATCGCTGGTCGAAAGGGTTTATGTTACAGATTTTTCAAACACACTCCCTCAAAACCAACCGATTGCTAGTTACGATTCTGTCAAACTAACTAAAGTTTGTGGTGGATAGTGAACCGCCTATGACCTTCAAAGGGAGAGTGGTCAGGACCTGCGATGGACGGATAAGGGAACGGATGCTGTGCATACTATAATTCGATTGTTATTTTGTGTCGCAGTAAGTAGAAAAGGACAGATGTCCAGAGTTAGGATACAGGACCTTAGTCTTTCTAATTTTTTTGGGGTTCATTTCCATATGTACTTTAATGAACGTTAATGGTATTCGTGTGAAATGGCCCCAAAAAGCATAGGCTTAAAGATACTTAATTGTAGTATTGTGTGGTACTAATGCATGCTAATGTTAAGGTAAAATCCCAAAATTATTGTGAAACAATGATCATATGTTTTTAATTCAAAGACGACTTTTTAATTGGAAAGTCAAGCAGTAACTTATGAAATAAAATTAATTAAATGTGCTTCGGATGATGGGATTAAAATTTTGTCATTTATTTTGACATCAAATAAATTTGGAGTCCGAATTTTCTAACAAAATTTGGCATGGACTTTAGCCCTCTACGTAGTTAAGTTTATAACTCTTTTTTGTGACATGTATGATTGGTCATTTTTATGTAAAGGAAAGTGAAACTGAAGCATTTTTAAAAACGGATTAACATTTTTAATTTAAATTTACAAAAAAAAAAAAAAACACGTCATATACTTTGCAAATCACTCAACCTTATACTAAAAAAATAAAGATTTTCTAGTTGTGTTTATATTTTATGTATAATTTAAAATACAGAGATGCGAAACTTTTCTTCAAAACACTGTACAAAAAATTGAAAAATAATTTCGTAATTATGTCGTGATGGTAAAGATAACAATACTTTGTAACAATTTTTACCACTTTTGTAAATTATTAATTCAAGGATCTTTAGAACAAAGCATTCTTCAGCAGCATTAGCCAACAGTAAATGACATTTACATATAAGCAATCTTAAGGCTCAATCTGTCTTTGGGGAAAACAACTAACTCATCCCGAATTCCCCTCACGTTTCATGAATCGACATTCTGCTTTCAAGATTAATCTATTTTCAATAGAGATAACCTGTAACGTAACTTATTCGTATGAGGGAAGTATGGGGCCTAATTGTGATGTTTGGCGACAGAAAAAAGTGCTGTTTATAAGTCGCCAAATCAATTTTATGCACTCTAAAAAAATATTGCGTGCGCATTTCATCATTTCAATTGCACAAAACGCATTATTTAGTTTTTAAGAATGGGCTATTAAAACTCGAACCATTTGGCGAAGATGTGGAATGTAGTACAAAATCTTAGCTAATGTAAGGCTCAAATACTTTCTTTCAAACGAAAAATTTAATTTGTTTCTTATTAATTTCATTGAATATGTCGCTCAATTATAAAGTGACCAGACTCTTTTGTAGAGAAGTTCGTAATCAATGTAAAACAAAAAGAATTAAATGGCTGTGCCACGGAAAGTATGGAAATTATGGACGGTGGAAAAGGCACAAAATGGATTTCAAAGGGTCAATATCAAGGAGAAATAAAAAGAGAAAGTCCCTGGTAAAGATGGATAGATGAAGTTGAGAAGTATCTAAAGGCCATGAAGATCAAAAATTGGAAAGCGAACGTGAGGGACAGACGACTTTAAAGTCTTATTCTTAGGGAGTCCATGGTTCAACACGGACTGTAGTGCAAGGGAGTTCCTTAGTTATACTTTGTCTAGCCAGAATGTGAGCTTTGAAAAGACTTTCTTCCCCCATCCCCGCCTGTGGTTTTCTTCGAAACGGCGTGAGCGTGTTTTTCCCCCTCCCTACACTCTTAAAACAAAAGAGTGAAATCCACTCCAGTTGTAGAAGTGCGTTTTCGACACTGGAAAGGAATGAATATTAACTTAAACTGAGTTAAAATCACTCGTTTGGAGTTATCCTGTCGGAGGTTTAACACACAAAGGATCCACTCCAAAAGGAGAAGTGCATTTTCCAGACTGGAGGAGTGAAAATTAATCAGACTGAGTTAAAATCGCTCGTTCGTTTTAAGAATGTACTTGCGTTTGAACTGTACAGATTGTTAACCCCACAACAGAACCTCAAACGCGTTAGGTTTAGAAAAGCGATGCTTCCCCCCGTTTCCTAGAAAAACCAAGCAAAGTATGGGGAGAGAAAGTCTTTTCGAAGCTGGCTAGACAAGGTATAGATTGTGAAGTATCGCCAAATCATTCTTCAAGTAGTTTGCCGGAGGTGCATAAAAGAAGTGATTATGGCTTCAATTGGTAAACGGGTTTTTCTCCCGGTAGCACCTTCATCTTATTAAACCTCCGTGAAACAAAGCAGCAAGGTAAAGCTCCTTAATGTTATGATTTTGGTTTCCCACTGGAATATGCTAAAGGTATGTTTGTTTTGGTATGCGAAAATGAATGTGTCACTGTTGCTATTTGAATGTTAAATATATGCTTCTTCGAACTCGCTCAATTACGTTTTTTTATAATTATGGTCATTATATCGTACTCTGTGTGGAAAAGTTATGCAGAATAAGTATTACAGGGGGATTGACTTAAGTTCTGCGTTTGCAGACATTTAAATGTGGCAAAGTTACGGATCTGGCACTCAGTTTTTGTACCAATCGATTTAAGCCTTGCATTTATTGATGTATCTCATCATACATCATCGTCATATAATGATGGGTAAGAAAAACTCAATTTTGTAAGTATGATCACTAAATAAATTTCCATATTGGACGCTAAATGTATTTTAATGCAATAAAGTATGGAATATAGCTATGAAAGAGAAAAAGCTTTTATGTTTTAAACATTTACAATATCTATTACCACTTTCCAATCGGAATTTTATAAACAATCACTGTAAAAACAGTGGATTTCTAGTTTTTAAATTGTTTTGTAATTTTTGTGCAAAATTGTTAAATAATTTCACCTTATAAATATAAAGGTAAATGCTTTAAATGCATGAGTACTAAGATTAGACAATGCTATTAATATGACATGTCTTATGTGCCAACAAAACTAAGCAGCGAAAGTGTTAATGTGAAAATATAATTAACGTACGGCGAAAATTTTCTAATTTAAGCTTTTCGATTGTCTTGTAGTAATATAAGGGGGTTATTATCCCGTTAGCTTTTTCCACAAGTTAAAACTAAAAAAATAATAGTAAGTTTAGTTTTCTACTAAAGTGTTAGACAGATTTTTGTCAGAAAAATAAATAAAACATTAATAGGATGTTCTCCCATTTTTCTTCTTTAAGCAAACATAAGCGACGCACAGTGGTCGGAAAAGGCTGAAAAACGGTCAAAATTCATTTATTTTTTTGTTGTTTGACAAAAATACATACAAATTCGGTTTTATAGGTTTTTGACCCATCTGAGCCGATATAGGACACAATCAAGTTTGTAAAACCTATGAATTTTAAGTTACAGTTAATTCAAAAGAATAGTATGTAATGATGTAATGTTAAAATTGCGTGTACGTATAAAGAAAAACGCTTTAAGCTACATGTATTGCGCAAGTGCATATGGGTATGTTTGTTCAGGTCATGGTAATACGTAATCGTACGCCAAGTAGTCACAAAAATCCAAAACACTAAAAAAAATCGTTAAAAAAATAAAACTTTGAGTTAAAAAGCTTTACACTATTTTCAATATTTACGTTTCTTCAATTTGGCTTATGAAATTAATTGAAAACAAAGTTTTTTAGTGATAATATTTTTGTACTAATTTTTGAACTATGCATGAATTATATAATATTAAACATTAAAATTTGCGGAATAAATATATAGTATTAAACATTTAAATTCGTGAAATAATACTAAATATTTAATATCAAAATACAAAGAACATATACTTTCAAGTTAACCGTCAACAATTTTTTAAGACCATAATTAACAGCATTTTATTATAAAAGATGTTGAGACAAAATATGGTATTAATATTACCTTAAGATTTTTAATGAATTTTAAATAAATTTCGTTTAATTTTAATACGGTTTAGGAAATGAAATATTTGTCAATAATATCTTATTTGATTTAAAAGTACTATAAACTGATATTAGATTAAAAGTATATTATCAAATCAGAAATGCAAGGAATACATGTAATTTAGGAACTAAATTAAAGCCTCATTGATAGAACATATTCATAAATAGGATTTTAGTCTGAAAATTGTGTTGAAGCACTAAACATTTTTGCTTTGAAAACAGATAATAAATTTGTTTAGCATCCTTTAAGATCACAAAATTAATATAATACTTTCTTGGGGTCTTCGTGTAGGTCTAATTTGTTGTATCTTTTAGGCTTTGCAAGAAAGGTATTAATGTAAGGGTAATAAGTTGTAGTTTTGTATGTGAACTGTTTAAAAAGAATGATTTTTGGACACCCCCCCCCCCCACCTTCATATGAGACATTTGGCATCTCTTGAAAACATTATTATTGTAAATAAATTAATCATTTTCTCTCCTACAAAGATAAACACCAGCATTAGTTCTTTTATTTGTTTATAATTAAACACTTTGCAAGTGAAGTGGTCGAAACACCTGTCGGGTTTTTTGTTACTTTGTTTCTTGATTAACAGCTGGCGAGGAGCAACGCGCATCTGCGTTGTGCTTTTCGGCGATTTTTGAACAGCTAGATTTTGACACTTCTGTTCATAACTATAGTTTTCGTGCGAGTTCGCACCTGAAATTTGTATTTATCTTTTATATACGATTTGGAGAACTAGTTAATTGTAATGGGACTTTGGCGCATTGTGGCGCAAGAAAGTTGCACTCTTTCAAATGTTTAAAAACATAGTATTTTAGAAACTAAAGTCAAAAACTGATTAAAAAATTATTTTGCAATTTTTTAACCACCTAAAATAAAAGAAAACCTTTTATAAAACACAAAAAGATGCAAAAAAAAGTTGTAATTAAATAATAAATTGTCTATTTTGAATTCCACGTGTATCACCTCAAAACGGGCTATTTTTCATTTGTTGACTTTTCGTAACTATAAATACATCCAAAAATTATTTTTAAAGATTTTTATTTGGTAATATTACTATTCAATTATCTATTAATTCAAAAATATATTCATTTTGCATTTTGCGAACACTTCGAAATTTGGCATTTTGGCCGCTCCCAGACCACTGTGCGACGTTAGAGCTTGTTTAACTAATAAACTTACTTCAAGTAAATACATAAAAGCCTTGTTTAGGAGGTTATTCTTAAAAGCAGACAATTTTCTCTACGTCAAGTAATAATCCAATAAGTAGGAATGATTTAGGTTAAGTTCATTGCATAAAGTAACTTTCATCAAAAGCAGCGACTTTGACTTTGGAATTCTACAAACATGTGCCAAAGAAAATAAAGAGAGAGTGATGAATCAATCAACCTTTCAACTCCTTAGCAAGGTTGATATATTCAAGTTAAAGCAATTTTTCACGCCTAAAAATAGACTGGCTTCTCTCTGAAGGAAATGAGCTACTGAATTGCATAAGTAAAAGATTGTTTTATAAATGTAACAGCGTTTTAATGTTCAGCAGGAACTTGGCCTATCTTTACTACACTCTTAAAACAAAAGAGTGAAATCCACTCCAGTAGGAGAAGTGCATTTTCGACACTGGAAAGGAGTGAATATTAACTCAGACTGAGATAAAATCACTCGTTTGGAGTGATCCTGTCGGAGGTTTAACACACAAAGGATCCACTCCTACAGGAGAAGTGCATTTTCTAGACTGGAGGAGTGAAAATTAACTCAGACTGAGTTAAAATCACTCGCTCGTTATAAGAGTGTAGGGATAAAATCTATAATAACCAAAACAGCCCACAAAATTACACAAAACGGCTTGAACGAAGGTGAGACGAAAATAAGAGAAAATTATAATTAGCCGGTTAAATTAACAACTTTAATTAGCCCTGTGAATTGTTGTTGATTGGCCGGTGAAATAATCTTAATTTGAAGTTGAAAAATAGTTTTATAGGTTTTGCCTTGTAGTGTCAGATCACTTTAGTGTTTACCCTCAGTTATCCCTTTTTTTTCATTTTTTTTTAAAGTTTTGTATTCCAAAACGATTAATTAAACATTTAAAAATTAAAAACTTTTTTATCATCTTTTTGAACAATAAAATTTTTAAGGAGAATTCCTACGCAAATAAATTGAGAATAAATTGCAAATAAATTTGTATAGAATTACTTATACAATACAAATGAACAAACTTGAGTGAAACGAATTTAGAAATTCTTGAATTCCTTATGCGAAAATCTTTTTTCTAATCATTTTATTTGCAGATACATTTGTTTAACCAGTCTTTTCAATTAACCTTTGTAGATGGTTAATGGAAGTTATACGTTTATATTCAGAAAAGTAGTTTTTCTCTTTATAATACTTGTTTAACAATAGAACCGACTTCGACAACAAAACCATAGTTAAGTAAAAAAAGTACAATTCTTTCACTAATATATTCCTGAGTTTCTCCCATCGAAATTCATTAGTTTTCTTTAAAACATCAAATGTGTGCGCAGAGATTATAGTTAATTCGGTTGCACCGTTGTTATTTTTTGCGAGTGTCATGGCGTCCACTTTTAACCCTTTCAGTCCCAGTGATGCCATTTGGAATCATCATTTTCAATATTTTTTTCCAAATGCTTATGTCCCGTTATGACATCCAAACACACATCATTCGATTCTACACACTTTGCTCTATTAGACAACATTTTATATTAGTCTCAATAGAAGTCAGAACTACTATTTTTTTTTATTTTATTTAGAAACTAGCTAACAAGCATTTCAAATGATTTTTGAAAGTTCACTTCAGTTCCTTATATTTAAAACACAATTTTAACTATTTCGTTTAAAATAATTACTAATTTTTTTTGAATAATATGGTCAGATACCTTAAAATGTATAACTCGAAATGTTTTCAGGTAATGTATATTTTTTTATTTTGTTGTTTTCCGCAGTTAAAATTTTTTTGGCATTATTTCAAAAACCATATAAAAAATTTAAATGAATTTTTTTCTTATGGAACTCTTATTTTTGACCTAAAATACGCTTATTTGGAGAATATCACATGTTTCTCTAGTGTAGTAAATTTTTGGGACTCTGAAAGGGTTAATGGAAGCTACTTTGCCTAGTCTGTAAAACTGTTTTTTCCTCTATTATACTTCTTTAGCAGTGAAACAAGTAAGCAACAAAGCAAAATAATATCGAAGCAAAATTGACTCAAATCTGTACAAGAATTTTTGATTTCCAAACGTTGCCGAAATTCGCAAAAATAACACGTCAAGTATTAAATACAAGGTAAACGTTGTCTTGTTGTATTATTCTTTTACCGTCTTTTTGGTTAATTGAACCGGTGTTGACGACCAACGAAAGTATACACTATCTGATCTGTAAAAGTGGTTTTTCCTTTATAGTAGTTGATAAGCAGTAAAAACAGCTCAGCAGTATTCCTTGTCCAGATTGTTCGCTCGGAATATGAGGGGGGAAAATTCAGCGAATAATACAATAACAACGTTAATGTGACCGGTTGTCATTATATTCATTTGAAAGTGTTGAGTTTGGAACTTAACAAATATAAGTTGCAGCGAAATTATCCAAATTTACCGTTTGAAACAGGTTTAAAAAATATAGACATAATTATTTACCTATACATTTATCTACAGAAAGAAATGGTAATTGTGCTTTTTTTTTAAAGTTTTGTAATTGTTAGTATTTGAAAAAGTTAGTATAAGACGTTTTTGTGTAAGAAAAATTAAACAGTTTGTCTACCTACCATAATTAATATTTAAACTATTCTATTTAGAGCCGGTGTACAAGTTTTACGAAATAAGTTTTTACAATATTCTGCTATAATGAACAACCATAAGGTATTAGGTTAAAAGATGCATGATTAATAAGGTTTTTTTTTATTCGAAGTGTGTTATACTGACTTATTGCTTTTGTGATGTTATATTATTAGATAACCCTATTTCATTTACTATTCATAAGAAGATTCATCCTTGGGGAAACATGTCATTTTATTGCTAGTTTTCCTCGCGAATTTTGTCCAAAAAAACTGTCTTTGTCCTTTGAAGAGCTTAAGTATAACGAAAACTCTTCTTGTATCACGATAAAGCTCTTGAATCACGACGACGCTGCGCTTTTAGATGTATTATTGTTGCTGTAAATCTTAAGAAGAAAGGGTTAAATGCATTAATATACGTTTTTTCGCTTTCTTACTCATTCCTGCATAATTAATAAAAAAACTATTTTGAATTCGTCGTCCTTCGTATTAAAGTATATTCATGTAGTATATCTTCCCTCTCTTATTTAAGTCTATAACGAAATAATAACTGCCACACAATGCATTGTAAGTTAATTCATGAATATCCTGTTTGTGTGTTAGCGATACGCGTTATAAATCTTGAATTATATGAGTAAAAAAGATTTAGTAAAATATTATACCTGTGCATGTTATTGTATTTGGTATTGCCATTAAAATATGTTAAAAATGATATAAAAAAATTCCACTTGCTTTCTCTTGGATCTTTTCACATAGCTCTTAACTTTGATTGGGTGGTGTATAATTGTTCTGAGTTATTATCTAAAATGCAAAAGATATTTGTTTTAATAAGAAAGAGTGGATAGTAGTTTAATAATACAATAATTAAATTACAAAATATTCCTCTCTTGAAACTGCTACAGTTAATTTTTGAGACAATATAATTATTATAAAGTAGTTCCTCTTTTTTTTATTCAGTTTTAAAACTTTATCAATGATTTATTGTAATAAAAATCCTCATAAATATTGAAGTTTGTGTGCTTTAATTTTTATTGGCAGCTTCAGGTTTAAAAATAATTTTTAAATATAAAATCACATTACATGAATTTCTACTTTCATGCGTGGTGCTTAATCTTCTCAATGCATAAATTTGAATAGAAATTACTATTATTGTATACAAGGCAAAAACATTTTTCAGAAATTGATAGCTGACACCTTTACTCTTTCTATACTAGTTTTATTCATTGTTAATTGGAAGTTATTTTTGAACAGCGGCATAAACTTTGGAACTCTTTTCATAAACTATATATCTATGAAATAAAAAAAGTATTTCTTAGAAATGTGAAGCCGTCTAGAAATAATTAATGCTTTAGGAGAATGATCGATATTTTTATGAATGTTTGCCTCGCATTTTAATATAGAAAATTATTTCAAACGACAACAATACTAAGCCTACAAACTAATTCACGTCAGTTTAGTATTTTTAAAAATGAGTTTAACGATGGTACACGATAATGTAGAGGGGTAAATAAACAAAAACATACAAACATATAAGGAGATTAGTATTTTTAGGATTTAGAAGTTCTTTACAAAAATTTCATTGTTCGAAAAGCTGATTTTAATGGCATTCAAATTATATTTATATTCAAAATTGCCATTTTTTTAAAAATCATTTCATAAGTTGAGAAAAAGAAAAATAAAAAAAAAGGCTATTTTCATCTTCAAACAAAATTCTTGTCAAATTTGAGTAAAAATGTATTCTCCATTTTCTAAATTAAATTATTTTTGCATATTTGATTTAGTTGGGTTTGAAGTGACAAAAAAAAGTCTTGCTTTAGAAAAAAATTAATCCCTATAATCTTTTTTTTTTTTTTTTACAATTTTTTGTTTTTTAAAATCCGTTTTTTTTTTAATTCAATACTTTTATATCTGAATTAGAATTGTACTCGAAACAGATTATGAAACAATTGCTCGTCTATTGTTAAGTACACAAGATTGAAACCTTATAATTTGTCCCATGTTATTTTTCACGACGCATTTTATGTATTTCAATTCATATTAGGAAAGCATCCAATTTATTACTAGATCTTGTCCAGACCATAAAAGTTTTAATTTTTCTTAAATTTTACATGATTTTCGGTTAAATAAAGCAATTTTTAATCTATTATTTACATATTACAGTCGAGATTTGTGTCAAGAAAGATTTTTTAAAAATCTAAATAAGTTTTTTTAAAACTATTTACGTAGAAGTAACGTCAAAATGTACAATTGAAAAACCACTATAGAACGTAAGATATACATGTAACCAACGTCTTTTGGATATCGTAAATGTCGATATGAAAGTGTTAAAATTATTTCTGGGTCTTTACACGACATTTAGTATTTAGTTTCACATAAATGAGGTGAAATGTATTTGTTCTAAAATGTAATTTAATTTAATTGTTAAATGTTTAAAATGTGTGTAATTGAATCTATGTCAGTGATGTCAATACTTTTAGCCTAAAAACTTCATTTCAACGATTTATTTTTTCATACAAGTGGCGTCAAATATAGTTAATCTAAAAGACTTCATTTCAACAAATTCTGTCCATCACACTTAAATATCAATGTTTAATATCATTTTTGGGTATTTTGTGTGTATTTCTAAAATAACGAGAGGTGCATCTAAAAGAGTTGACGTCGAAAGCTATTTTCCCAATTAATCAGGCTTCTACCACTGTATCTCGTAAATTATTCAATTATTCAACATCTACTTACAGCTGAATCGAGTCTCGCAACACCAATTGCCAGATGTCAGCTTCAGCATTTTATAACCGACACATTTACTTCCGGTTACATTAACAACGGAGTAGAAGTTTCAAACAAATATTTTTTTAAACGTTTTTTCATTTGTTTGGACTTTTACAAATAAATAAATGGTTGTGTTAATTGTTTTTTTTTAATTTATTCGACATTACATTTTAAGTTTTTTTTCACCCTTTTAGATGTTCTCTATATTTATTTTAATAGGCGAGTTTCAGATCTTGAGTGGCAACAGAAATGCTGAATGAAAATAAATTCTTTCTCGAGGCTCGATTGGTAAATTGATGCCAATTGGAAACAAAGGACCAATCGGAGAACCGAGCGAAGGAAATGCAGGAATGAAAGCTGGAAGGAAAAGCGTCACCTGAAACATGCCTGTGATTCAAAAAACATTCTATATAATTATTTATTTCTGAGAGAAATGTAGTGCTTTAAAATGCAGTGCTTTTTCTGTGAGCTTAAAATATTTCAGGAATGATATACAACAGTCATTAAGTTATTTAACTTCTAGTAGCATTTATAACATGTAATCTTTTTCAATTTAACTCGTTATTCTCTTTAAAAGAGCAAGCATTTATTGCTATGTGGTCGCATTTCAATGAAACGTTTTATCTTACAAGGATGTTGATAGCATGTATTTCAAAGTAAAAAACACCGCAACTGTAGATACGTGATGAGATAAGCGTAAGAAGTGTGTCACTTGGAAGAGTTGTATTAATACAAGGTGTAATAACCTATAAAAAAGGCGAATTCAGCATTGTATCAGTTTTTTATGGTAATCTATCATATGTTCGTAAAGAAAAACATTGAACTGATAAAACATACTGTCGATTCAGTAACTTTCAAATTTTAGCCAGTTTTAAATTAGCATTTCAATTATTTTATTGATATTACTTTAGTTGTACGAGGTCAAATAGTGCTGGCTTTATGGTTGGGTTGATTTTTTCTAAGTTGCATTTAATAAAAAAAAAGTTATGCTTGGCGCATGTGTAATTTTTTCAATATTAAATTTTTGTAAAAGTAGCAGACAAAGGTTCATGTAAAAGTATTATAACTTTTTGAAGTAGTAAAGTAAAATGTACATGAATAGATGGAACTTAGAATAAAATGTTTTTTAAAAACTTAGCCATAGTAAGTCGATAATCGATTTACAAGGGAATAGATAAATTCAAACTATTTTATTCAATATTAAAGCAATTTAAAATAATTCGGGTCAGTCCCTATTACAAAATAAAATAATAAAAAAGAAATAATTTACGTTAATAAGGTATTTGAGTCAGGCACAAAACAATTTTTTAAACTAAATTACCCAACAATCAATTCAATGCGATGATTAAATGTTTTTTTTTATGGAAACGTAAGCGTCAAATATCGGCATTCGACAAAAATATTTCTTCTACGCGATGTTACCAAATAAAGACATTTTAACGATCGAAAAGAGTCATGTTCTTCTATGTAGTAATATCATTTAATTTAGTATTTCTCGACAATTGAGTTCCTATTTCTTTTGGTTTTTTTTCGCGTTCTTTTGTGTTAAACGATTTCTCTTTATTGATTATGTTTAAAGGCTGTTTTCGCAGATTCTTAGTGCACATAATTGGATTGCACTTCTTTTGTTTGATTAAATTTATCTCTATACCGTCCTCCAACTTGGTTTGTGTACTTTAAGGGGACGCGGTATCCAATAATTGGTCAAAATATCGATTTTTCAGTTTTTGCTTTTTATTATTAACAATATTCTTCTAAACATTTACTGAAAGTTTCATAATGATATCTTCAGTAGAAAAAAAGTTATTTAATATTTTCTGGAGTCATTCGTATTCATTTGAATACGTATTTCGTCTGATGGGACGCAGTACCCAAAAATAGGTCAAAATATTTATTTTCAGTTTTTACTTCGTATTATTCACAATATCTTTCTGAACATTTACTGAAAGTTTCATAATGATATCTTTTGTAGAAAAAAAGTTATTAAATATTTTCTGGAGTCATTCCTATAAGTTTGAATACGTATTTCGTCTGCTTTCAACCTTTTTTTTTCTCTGTTTCACGTTTTTCAAATCTTCTGTTTAATAAATCCCTAAGGCTTTTTGCTAATTAAGTTAGAATTTTGAAATTTTTTGCCTGTGTTCTTATATATATTGTGCACAAAATTGAACATGGAATAAGGGCTTCTATGCATAGTTATTTTTTAAAAAAATGTTGAATCCAATAATTCGTATTTTTTGTGTGATTTTCTGAGATTTTCAGTATAAATGCATGTTACTTTTTAACTGAAGCTCACATTTTAAAATCCATGCACAGTTCTTGAACAAATAGTTCTAAAAAGAAACCATAAAAGTTTGGTTGAGTTATTCTCAAAATTGAAAGAGGAGTAGGGTTTTAAAAAAAAGCTCAAAATTGTGACTTTTTTTAATAAATGAAAAACTACTTGTAAATATTCGTTTTTATTGCTAGAAATTTTTTATTTAGAGTGAACATTATATAAAACCAATAAAATTTAAAAGTTTATGTAATTATTTCTAGAAATAATGTTTTGGGTACCGCGTCCCCTTAATAATTAAATCGAGTTTACTAGAAATTATGCAATATAATGAATGGCAATTTTAACTTTAAATTTGGGGTCCCATATTTCTTTTAAATTTCATACCAATTATATGCTCTAATAAGTTCTGTACTTTTTTTTAGTAGTGAACTTTTTATTCGGCTTTCCAAAATATTTTTCTTTACCATACCTGCACAGAATAATATTATATATTATAATGAGTCTTTTGATTGTACTTTTTAATTTGTTGTTCAAAATTTTCTTTATAAATTTACATTAAATTTGTTTAGGGATTAATAATGATATAATTATGACAGCATTTAAAACTTTGCCATTAGTACCATAGACCAAAAATAATTTTGAATGTTCTAGCTACTTGCGATATGATGACTCTCTGTTTTTTTAGTGCAGTTTAAAGCCAAAACAACAATAAAAACCAACAGTATCAAAAAGATCTTAATGGAAGAACGTCAGAAGTGACAAAAGAGGTGAAAGCGAGAAAATGAACTTTTCAGTTTTTAGTTTACACTTAACTCCATTAAAAACGGCACTTCGAGGTAGGCGAATACCCAAAATTCCACAAAATTCTAAAATTTTTACTATTACTTTAATCTTTTCCAAATTTGGCATAGTGATTTCAAATATAATGAACAATGCTTTTTGGGCATTTTTTTTATTTAAATATAATTGATTTATTTTAAACAGCGTTTTTCACCTAAAAAAGGGGTTTACGCTAACACTTATAGCATAAAAAGTTTTACATTAATTTACCTGAAATTTTTTACAGATGTTGTTTCAATATATATCTGTGCCATGAACCTCTAACATCTGGTGAAAATATACAAGTTTTTTAAAAAAAAATGTCCAAGTGTAAGTTAATCGAAAAAAAATCTTTTTTCGTGCGGTTAATTTATAACATTTTTCTTAATAACTTCTTTTCTTGTAATTTGTATGTAACTGTAGAGGGTCATTGCATGCATCAGTTCAAAACGAAGAATTTAACACATAATTGATGTTTATAGGATGAAAATCCAATGTGGGTAGACCTGTTAGCGTAAACCTCTTTTTTTAGTAGAAAAACACCGTTTAAAATAAATAAATTATATTAAAATTAAAAAAAATGCCTAAATAGTATTATTCATTATATTTGAAATCACCATGCCAAATTTGGAAAAGATTAAAGTAATAGTAAAAATTTTAGAATTTTGGGTATTCGCCTACCTTAAACAATATTTTGAACTTAAAGTTTATGAAAAAAAGGGAAGCTTGTTATCTTCAAGGAATAGAATAATATTTCCTTGACACTAACTTTTCAATTTTTTCAAAATGGTCACTTAGCACGTTCTTCCAATAAGCTCTTCAATTGACCCCTTATTTATAACTCAATATTAAATAATGTACACAACGCGCATGTCTTGCGGAAGTAATAGAAATATAGTCAGGTCGCCAAGGGGGGGAACCCTGCACTGAGAGGTTAAGTTTTTTTTTATTGATGATTCTTATAGATTCGAGGGTGTAGATTACGAATCTGGAAGGTACTTTTTTGGTACCCTTGAGCATTTTTAGTTATTCAAGATGGCGTCTCCGCCATCTTGAATTTTGTAATCTTAATATTTGACGATCTATTCGACAAAAGTGAATAGTTTTTGTCTTTATAGATACATTTAACAATAAAGATTCACAATTATCAAGAAAATTTCAAAAATAAAAAATTCAAAATGGCGGAATCCGCCATATTGGATTTTTTCACTTTTAATATTTTTGTTTTATATTTAACCCAACAAAATATATTTATTTTAACTATATTTTTTATACCTAGTTACTACAGAACCTTAATTTTAAGAAAATATAAAAAATCAAGATGGCGGCATCCGCCATATTGGATTTTTTTACCGTTTATATAAAGCGATCCATAGGTGCTAAATTAAAAATTCTTTTTATTTTAGTTATATCTTAATTTTAGTTTCTATTTCAGTTTTAATGTGTAGATTATGAATCTAGAAGATATTTTTCGCTAGATTTGAGTATTTTTTTATATTTAAAATGGCGTCTTCCGCCATATTGGATTTTTCTTCCTAATTCAATTTTTCGGGTTCTTTTAGGCCAAAATTAATAATTTTTTCTTTTATAGGTGCATTTTGTCGTAAATAATTACTTAAAAACTCAAAAAATAAAAAATCAAGATGGCGGCTTCCGCCATCTTGGATTTTTCACCTTCTAATATTTCGTGATCCACTGGCTCGAAGTTAAAAATTCCTTCAGTTTTACTTGTATATTTTATTATAAAATGCATTAAAATCATCATAAAGTTTTACTTAAACACTTAAAAAAAACCAAATTCAAGATGGCGACTTCCGCCATCTTGGATTTTTCATCTTCTAATATTTTGTGATCCACTGACTCGAAGTTGAAAATTCTTTTTTCTTTAGTTCTATTTCTTAGTAACAAATGGTTTAAACTACATAAATGGGGAACACAACTGAAAAATATCTGAATTTATGGCCATTCAAGATGGAATCTTTCTCATTATTAGTTTTTTTAACGTTAGTATTAGGCAATCTATTAGCTCGAATTTAAAAATTCTTTCTATATGTTAGGTATATTTTTACTACAGAATTATCGCCATGCTTCTAACTGAGTACAAATATGTAAACTCAGGGACCAAGTTGCTTAAGAGTTGCCATGTCCCTTGGAGTTGCTGGCTTTGAAGTTATTCTGACAATCCTTTTTGGACAATGGCCTATGCTTTTATGTAGCTTCAATCCACTATTAATTCATTCCAAACTCCGGCATGTGTTGCATAACGTGATCCGAGTTTAAAAAAGTTCTTTTACACATTTTCAGGTATTTTTTTCATTTCTTTCAAATAAAATAATGCATATCGTTCATAGTTTTGATGACCAGACGCAAACAATTAGGGTAGAATTGGTGAGCACCTTCAATATGAAGGGACCAATATCCTGTCCTTCCGGCTCCCACATCCATGAAGAAAACTGGTTTCAATAAACAGTTCACCGATACTAGTGTTGCAATTCGCACGCCTTATTTTTAAAATTGACCGAAGATCTCCGCTGCAGTTTGGCTGAGATTCCTCATATAAATCCCGCATGACTTATTTTGCAAGCATTCTTGAAGTCCTGAAGTTTTGGAAACTTCTTCCCTTTCTGCATCTGTGGGACTCCTACAAACACACTAGGCATAACTTTGGGTATACCACTACCCAATATTAACCCCACACGCGACCTATAAAACTTATCAACATGATGATTTGCAAAGCCACCCTACAAAACTGATGATCCCAAGTAAATGGCAAACTCTTGACCAGCTCATTTAGTGAATCCTTGGGCTTCTGTTAAAGGTGTGAGGTCATGTTTATATCTGTTTTCTGGATAAGAATCAGGTATCGTGTCTAACAGTGGTTGATACTTTACGGTAGTTCCCGGTTGAATCTGAAATTCATATTTTTGGCCAATTTAAGTATTTATTCAACTCTGGATAACGTTCTGAAAATGTCTTTGAAGAATTTGAAATCTTTATTTCTATAGCATTGTAAAGAGAAACTTTTCCATCACATAATAGTCTAAGCGGTAACTCTGTTATATTAAAGAACATTCAAGAGTCAGGCGGTTTATTTTCAAGATTACATGAACGATCTTTAGGTTGCAAGGTAGGACTTTTGACATTTCTTCTTTTTTTTTTATTCTTGAAATTGTATTTATTAACTCTTGATCCCATATTCTTATAATTGTACTGCTCCACGAGATCTCAGCAAGTCTAAAGCCTTTACTTCGATTTATGAACTCCTCCTGCCATTACTTAAGAGTAATCTTGTTTGAAAAGAGGAAGCATTTTATACGAGAAGGGCTCTTAAAGTAGTAGTAATTTTGCCTGATGAATAACAAAATACATATTTAAAATACTTACTTCATGATGGTGGAAAACATTTTTAATAATTTTCTTCGACATTCATGGTTTTAAAGTATTTTAAACACAATATACAAAAAAAATGAAAGAATTTTTAATTTCGCACCAATGGATCACGTAATATTAGAAGGTAAAAAAATCCATGATGGCGGAAGCGGCCATCTTGAATTTGGTTTTTTAAGTGTTTAAATAAAACTTTATGTTGATTTTAATGCATTTTATAATAAAATATACAAGTAAAACTGAAAGAATTTTTAACTTCGTGCCAGTAGATCGCGAAATATTAGAAGGTGAAAAATCCAAGATGGTGGAAGCCGCAATCTTGATTTTGGATTTATTGAGATTTTAAGTAATTATTTACGACAAAATGCACCTATAAAAGAAAAAATTATTAATTTTGGCCTAAAAGAACCCGAAATATTGAATTAGGAAGAAAAATCCAATATGGCGGAAGACGCCATTTTAATTATAAAAAAATACTCAAATCTAGCGAAAAAATATCTTCTAGATTCACAATCTACACATTAAAACTGAAATAGAAACTAAAATTAACATATAACTAAAATAAAAAGAATTTTTAATTTAGGACCTATGGATCGTTTATATAAACGGTGAAAAAATCCAATATGGCGGGTGCCGCCATCTTGATTTTTTATATTTTCTTCAAAGTAATGTTCTATAGTAACTAGGTATAAAAAATTTAGTTAAAATATAAATATTTTGTTGGGTTAAATATAAAACAAAAATATTAAAAGTGAAAAAATCCAATATGGCGGATTCCGCCATTTTGAATTTTTATTTTTTGAAATTTTCTTGATAATTGTGAATCTTTATTATTAAATCATCTATAAAGACAAAAACTATTCACTTTTGTCGAATAGATCGTCAAATATTAAGATTACAAAATTCAAGATGGCGGAGACGCCATCTTGAATAACTAAAAATGCTCAAGGGTACCAAAAAAGTACCTTCCAGATTCGTAATCTACACCCTCGAATCTATAAGAATCATCAATAAAAAAAACTTAACCTCTCAGTGCAGGGTTCGGCCAAAAATCGGGGTTTGGCGACCTGACTAATAGGAAGGTCAATGTGATACGAATAAGTCCATCAAAGTCATCGAGTTTCCCTAATAACTATGTAAATTGTCCCATCTGTTTATCCTGGAAACACATTTATGGCAACATTTCATTTTATAAGTTTCTTACTTCACAACCTTTGGATGTCCATTTAGACACGACCTGGTTTTGATAGGTCGCGATCACTTATTTCAATTAAATTTCGTAGTTCAAGGAGGAATCAATGGCCTATTTGACCGATACAAAACTGTCGTTGATTTGCCAAAGTTGTACCAGCATACGAATTGTTTTTTTAGTGCTTAAAAAGTTCGATAAAAATAGTTTGAAGAAGGTGATTGAACATAATTAAAAATTATTTTAATAACTCATGTTTTTCTTAATAAAATTGCCAACAGTTTTTTTCTTAAAAAACTGTTTACATTCCGATATTTTCAGCAAAAGTTAACATATTTTGAATTAAAATAGATTTGGGACGTATACCAAGGGGCTAAGTAGGCGATTTTCGCTTGAAAGATGAAAAATTGTAATTTGTTTTGAAACTTCATTTCCAAGTTTATAAATCCATAAATATAAAATTTGTTAAACTGCTCTTAAAAGGTCATATTTTAATGTATATTTTCCATCCAAAAAATATATATTTAAAGACTCTTATATAACAATTTCGCAACACTGTTTTTCTAGTCACTCCGTAAAATCTTTCTTTAAGTTATTCCAACGCCTTTTACTTTAACTTCTTTAAATTAAAATTACATTTTTATGAAACTATGACGATCCTAGATCAATAATATATTCACCCTCAAATAATAAGTCACTTTTTCGATTTTTGTCCATTGCACGCACTGTGCATCATTGCGAAATAGGAAAATGTCAGCAATTTGTTATGTCTATTTAGGTTAAGTGATTCGATGAATCTGCTACCCCCGGCAATGTTTTATACAGTGTATCTAAAAGCTTATAGAGCTTCCTGGTTTTATTTTTTTAATAAAACCACAAACGATGCTTAATTTTGTATGAATAAGTAATCAATGTTAAGTCTTTTCATTTACTTCGACATAGCCTTTAATTGGGTTTTTTTTTTGTTTTCGATTAACTATGTGATCTCACTTAATTGCATATACAATATAACTCCAGTTATTTAGACTCCAAACATACGAATTCTAAAGGTGTATTCTGCTCCATTCTTTCATCAATGTAGCGCTTAACATACAAAGTGCTTCCTTTTCCTTTCATTAATTTTTTAAAATATAGTTTTGTAATCCGTTTTTTACATACATAAGCTAATTAATTGAAATATGCTCACTTAATATCCGATTATCCGAGTTATTTACTTTTCGAATGGTAGCCGGTCCCAATCGATTAGGATAATTGGAGTTATATTGTATATTAGTACTCGGTCTTAAAGTTATTTCCAAAGTCAAAATTTTTTCAATACATACTTTAATTTTAATTTTGAAATAATAATTTTAAAGTAAATATTTGGAATGCCGACCCGGCGGCGGAGCAATGGTTTGGGTGCTAGTCTTTGGAGCTGTTGATGGGTTCGTTTTCGAATCCCGGTAAGGCACACTCTTAAAACAAAAGAGTGAAATCCACTCCAGTAGGAGAAGTGCATTTTCAACACTGGAAAGTAGTGAATATTAACTCAGACTGAATTAAAATCACTCGTTTGGAGTGATCCTGTCGGAGGTTTAACACACAAAGGATCCGCTCCTTTCGGGGAAGTGCATTTTCTAGACTGGAGCGTGAAAATTAACTCATACTGAGTTAAAATCGCTCGTTCGTTTTAAGAGTGCATGGATGTTTGTGTTTGTCAATAAATGTTGTTATTTGTTTATGTGTTTGTGTTATCCTTCTTTGTGTGTCTCTTGTGACTGTCTCTTCTGGCGAGTGGGGTAACTTATGCTCTTCCCTTCTAGAGGGGCAACTCTCTGTCATTTGTCAAATATTCGGAATGCAAAAAAATCTTATTTCATATTTTCTACTAGATTATTTCTACAACAGACACCCCCAAATCTATATTTCCCCAACTTTTCCAATAACAAAATCCTCAATCACAAACTAACAAGTTCTTTCCAAGAATCCATCGGTAAATCTAAACCCAAACAGAATCCAGAATATTTCCAGAATCTATCCCAAGCATTTCCAATCAAGTCCTATTGCAGAAAATAGCTATGTTATTACCCAAAATATTTTTATTAAAATTCTTTTCCTTCTAAGAAAAGAGCGCTACATCTAAAAGCGTCCGTCAGCATGTGCGCAGATCGATATACTCGAAATGCCCCTTTTTTGTTACTTTTTCTGCCCGGCGGGAGAGTTTCGCTAAAGAAATGCAGAAAGGTCAAATATACTCTATTCCATTTGGGAGTTTGCCCCTGAGGGGGGTGGAGCTATTTTGTGGATATTCGCGCATTGTAAAAAGTCATAAAAAGATGTTTAAATTACACTCTTAAAACAAACGAGTGAATTTGACTCAGTCTGAGTTAATTTTCACTCCTTTCAGTGTCGAAAATGCACTTATCCTATTGGAGTGGATTTCACTCTTTTGTTTAGTTAAAACTCCAACAGGATCACTCCAAAGAGTGATTTTAGCTCAGTCTGAGCTAATTTTCACTCATTTCCTGTGTCGAAAACGCACTTCTCCTATATGAGTGGATTTCACTCTTTTGTTTTAAGAGTGTTGTATGAATTTAATTTTGAAAAATAATTTAAACTGATAATTTCAAATAATTCTTTTAGATAATAATTTATTAAATGTATTTTAAATTTTTCTAATTGGATAAATTTGTTAAAAAGTAAGTAGAAGTCTACTCACACGAGCCTTAAAAAGTTGTCGATGAGCATGTTTCATAATTTGAGTTGCAACAGATCCTCACAAGTGAAAATAAGGCCTTGATTGGGGAATGCGATATCTAGTACTTGCAGCTACGGTGCTTACCATGTTATACCACCACTCACCGACAATAACAATGGAATCGTGGGAGGACTGAAAGGACTACGTCACCTGAAACTTTATAATTGTTAATTTTAATTTGATTGGTTGTTATTTATTTTTATTATTTTTTTTTATCTTGACAAATAAGGAAAAGTTAGTATTATGGTCAAGGGCTGTTGTAATAAGGACACTCACACACCTCAAAAAGTTACAAAATGTCCTTAAAAAGTTGAATTTACTTTTAATAAAAAATTTAATTTTGACTTTAATTAATGGGTTAAAGTATATTTAAGGTAGCGAACCTATTTTGTAGGTACCCACGCACTTAAAAAAATTATCAAAAGTTCTTTAAAATGTTTAAATAATTGCATTAAAAAGTTGTCATTTTAAATCTTATTAATATGATAACGTAGACATTATTAGGAGTTGTGCTAATTTAAATTTTGATAAGTTAAACTATTGTTTAAGGATTATTTTTTGTGTCAACTGCTGAGAAGACTTCAGGGGGACGTACATAAATTACGTCACGCAAAATTTTGACTTTTTCGACCCCTCCCTCCCCCTATGTCACGCTGCGTCACGTTTGATCGAACCCCTCCCCCTAAAATTACGTAACGTTGTTGCTCCTCCCCCCCCCCTCTTAGGGAAAAGTACTTTCGATATTTCCCTTTGTTTCTGAAATTTGAAAAAAATTGCATATTTTATACTAAAAAAATGAACTTGGAAAGAAAATTAAAATTAAAATTTGTCAAAAATCTCTTATTTGATAGTAAATTTTATTTTCCTTGAAAAAAATGGACATTTTCGAAGCGTTACGTCACGCAAGTGATTACCCCTACCCCCCTCCATGTCACGATCCGTCACGTTGGAGCAAACCCCTCCCTCCCCCCTCTGAGCGTGACGTTATTTATGTACGTCCCCCAGGTGAAGAAATAAAAATTTCAAGTGCATGATTTGTAACGATTCAAAGGTTTTAGAAAATTATATTTAGCTCTTAAAATCATGTTCATTTGTACAGTTAATCTAATTAATAATTAGCATTCACATGCAACACATGAACATTTTGATACTAAAATTAAATTTCTAAATGTATGTAAATCTGTCGACAGCTTTTGTTTTTATAACAATGGAGTACAATATTTTTGATAGGATGAATATTTTACACTCCTTATGTCCCTTTTTACAGCTACGTTGGGTAGGGTAGGTACATATATATTCCGGCTTGTTTGTTTGATCAGGGACCCGCTTATAAGCCTTCCCGTCAAGTAAGACAGACACAGAAAGAAATTTTTCCGTCATAGTGAAATTAAGTACACCCAGGCCGAATACGGGAATCAAACCCGCACCAGTTACAGCGCGCAGACTGCTAGCGTAATGGTCAAAACCACTCGGCCATCCGGGGCCCACAGCTACGTTATTCTGATTTTAGAAGCTAATCATTTATTAATCTTTCTAAAACTTTTTGTTATAAGCGTGATAAAAAAAACTTATTTCTGTCTTTTTTATTTCCCATAAAAAAAATTCTACGACTGTGGCACGTGCAACTACATTTTTATTGGCATACGTTCCAGTAACCTCAATTGTATTGGAGACAATAAAGTTTTTGGTGTGTTAGGGTAATTGCACTTCTTCTGGTAAGGAACTACGTATGATAAATGTTGTAATAAAATGGCGACAGCTGAAAAACAAACAACGCATATTGATATAAACTACGTATTAAGCCAACTCCTAAGGTATTCATAATCATAAAAGTTAGAGCTACTATTTATAATAAGAAAATTTATTTATAGATGACAGAAAAGTCACTTCAGCAGAACGTGACTGAAATTTGTAGAAGAAAATATGCTACTGTGTTTCATTTATTGTCTTAAAAGAAATTTTCGCCACATATTTAATTCATTTTTTTTTCACGAATTGAGTATGAAAAAGATATCAAACTCGTGTATTGCGTTATAGAAAAAAAGCAAATAAGAGAAATATCGAAATTATGACGAAAAATACAAAGAAAGGAATTATGAGTATCTTTTAAAGACGTTTAAAAAATAAATGCTAAGTTGAAAACTCAAGTAAAATATATTTAATTATTTATATAAAATGTTAATGCTAAAAAAAATAACATCATTTGAACTTTTAGTTATATATAATGATTGGGGATTTAGATTTGAAATTTACTTTAAAACACTCTGAAGGAAACAGACGTAGAAAACCGTTATCTGATAATGTCAGGTTTCCCCTGAACAAGCGTAATTAGAAGAAAAGAAAAGTTTCATGTAACTTTGTGTGTTTGTAAAATATATTAGTTTTGTCTTAAATACAAACGTTTATACATTAAATTGAAGGTAATTCAATGTAAAATTTAGTAATACAAATTGCCAAAAAGTGAGTCGCCAATAGCCCTCGTGTAGCTCTAGTGCGACGTTAATTCAAACCAAACCAAACCAAAAAGTGAAAATTAATATATTCTACAAGCACACAATGTTGAAAAACATGACACTTTCAAAAAATGTCCACACTTTTAGCCACCACTGTATATACTCAGTGAACAATTTAAACTTTAAACTCGTGCAGTGAAAACAAGTTTACACTTCAGCCAATTTGCTACCCTGACATAATATGAATACGAATTCGACCGAGAGATAACATATTAATACCAATAAAAACTTGCCCAACAATTCTTTTGTTAACCTATTGTGATTAATTAGTTTTTTTTATAATATTCTTCTTAAAGTTTAAATTATAGTCGATGTTGATTTTTAAAGAAAAATTAATTTACTTCCAAAAATCTGCAGCCGAAGGCAAAACGGGGTTGGAGGAACAGATTCTGTGAAAACAGAATTGTTATTGTTTTCTTCCATCTATAATTAAAACCAAACAAACCCCTATTATACAAAATATTTTATAAGTCTACTCAACGAGATACAAATCTTTAAAAAATATTACAACGCCTAAACCAACACCTCCTAAACCAAGCAAAGCCTTCAGCATGATCCTGGCTCTCGAAAGATCATTTAAGTCTGCTAACAAGACGTGGTTTTTTTTATCGATGTCAGGATATTAAGGTTATAAGGATCCATTTAGTGCCTGAAGAGCGATACTGTGTGTCGTGTCTAGAGAATTAATTGGGTGAATCTGACGCCTGGTGGTGGGTAAAGTTGTAACTGGTACACTCTAAAAAAATCTGTTAGGTTAATAAGAATTCTCTAGGAAACTCAGCTTCCATAAGTATTTTTAGTAATGTTACATAGGAAATATGTGTATATATTGCTAATTAAAGCTTAGTAAGTTATACAAAGAAAACTGTAGTAGATTAACAGGGGATTTTTTTGTATTTTTACGAAGAAACTGGTAGTAAACTGGTTACAAAAGTTTAAAACCAGAGGGTGCCACTAATTTTTCTGTTAGTTAGGTCGTATTTCGAATTTCCAGAGAACGAGTAATGACAGAACTTAAGATCCTCGGGATCCGCATGTCTTGCAGCGTGAAACTGCGCGTTAGTCCTCGCTGCTATCGGGGACTTGCATTTTGATTGCGTGTAAATAAAGAGGTTAAAATCTTGATCGTTAAAGAAGTTTTATGTTATTGATTAAGAAATTTTAAGATTTTTTTTGGATATGAAGCTTTCGAAATAATTTAACGTAATTTTTATATACTAAAAAAAAAAAAAAAAAAACCAACGTTTTTCGGTTCTTTATCGTTGCGATATCGATTCGTCATAATCTCTAGAAAAGATAGCCAGGGGCGCTGTAAGGCGTTACATCAATTTACTTAGTATTGCTATACAGTAGTTTCTTTAGTAAACTTACTATCAGAGATTGGTTACAAGTGATTTTCTTGTAAATGGCGTGATACCTGTAAAGTTACTAAGTAATCGTTAGTAAATTCATGCCAAATTTTTTAGAGTGTAGTACGTGACTGAATTTGAGTGACCTGAGTTTGAAAATTATAAAAAAAAGTTTTAAAGAGCTGAGAGAATGAGCAATTGCAATACTTTTTTTGCACATGTTTTCTTTTATAAGTAAGTATGGTCTTTTAAAGAATATTTAGTTGTTTTAAACCTACAATCCAAAATAACTTTAAACTTCCTTCAACATATTTATTGCATATGATAATATTGTAAATCTGAAATTCAATGTAGTGTTCAATTATTGTGACTAATAATTGTTTTGTATATGGTATTCTTAGTTTTGCAATTTAATAATAGTATAATTTTTTCAAAGTAGTTTTTTATGAACCAAAGGCAAATAATAAATACAAATATTTTTAACCATGATATTGTTTATTGAATGATTATGAAATATTGAAAGCACATTGAATGGATTTAGCAACCGCAGATTTATAATTGTTCTGATACTATCATATTTCATTCTTAAATTTTCAAAAGTCATTTTTTTTTATAAATCCTTAAATTATTCATAGGCATAAGGAGTTGAAATATAATTAAATATATAAATTTTGTTACATGATAACAAATACCTTTACTTCAAAGCAAGTACAAAAAACACACACTTTTAACTTTCAAATTGGAGGTAGATTTAATCAGAATGACTTTTAAATTTTATCATCCTCATACTAGTACTATGTCACCGTCCCGTCGTATTAATTTATTAAGAATTAAGATTTAATAAACTTAATATCATGGAGCGGTGGGTTACGGTGTGCCCTCGCCATCCTTTATATACCTAATTAATTGCATCGCATATATGGGGCTGGATCAAGTCTCTTGTGCGAAGATAGTTCAACCAAACCAAACTTATTCTGTACTATTAAAACAATCCAGTTAGGTAGGTGGGCACATGTATTTTCTGTTTGTGTTAAGAGACCCGCTTCGTCAAGTATGACATATACAATTTTTACTGACATAAAGTGAGAAAGTACACCCAGGGCGAAGGCGGGAATCGAACCGTACCCATTACAGTGCGCAGACTGTTAGCGTTAGGGGCTGCGACCCACTGGGCCACAACAATTCAGTTACAACTTTATCAACCTCATATAAAATTTATATTGTTTTGAAACCCTACACGTGCCAATATACCAGATTCCTCCATCCTCGGATGCGGGTCAAGGTCGAAAAAGGCTCTTAAAAATCTCCCTCCTCCCGATTGCTCTTCCTTATCTTTTAACGGAATGCGAGGATTGTTACAGGATCGATGATGTCACGGCTTACGTCACTCTCGCTCGGTTTCGCTATTGACTGCGCACGTGGGTAGAGGACGAGCCCCTTTTTTGTAGGAGTTATTTTTTTTTATTTATTTTTTTTTGCTGACGATGACGTAGATGTAGAGTTTAGGAGTTTTTTTTTTAGGGGAACGTGTTCTTGAGGGTTTGTTTGAGTTCTTTTCTTTCTTTCGGAATCTTTAGTTATTAAAAGTTTTTTTCACAGTGTCTAAATGTGGTGTTTTCGTGCTAAAGCAAAGGTTCCGTGTATCACAGTGTCCGGTGCTTTTTTTTGGAACGAATTAAAAGTTTCTACAAGTCTGAAATATGCAAAAGGAAAAAAATGAGATTCACAAAGAAAGTTAAGTTACTTTAGCTAGGTTAAGAATAATATTGTGGCACACGAAATTTTATAGAAGATAAACACGGTTTTGAAAACGTCTGCACAAAACTACTTATTTACCAAACACAAAATTGGAGTAATAAATAAAATTGAAAGTAATTTATAATTATACAACTCATTTGAACTTAATTTCAGAATTTAAATATCTTAAAACAATAATTTTCAAATGAAATTTTCCTTCAAAAATTTTATTTTAAGGGGAAAAATAGTGTATATAACACTGACATAAATATTACAAGTGAACATTTTCTTCCAAACTGGCAGAATGTGTCTGATTGTTTTAAAGAACTAGTAAAACATAATATGTTGTAATTTTTTAATGTTCTTCGTCCATGAAGATTTTTTTAGTCTTGTTAATAGAGCTCTTTTTTTCCCCCGTTAGTTTCCATCATGGGAGATACTATGGATATTCATTGTGTTCATTAAAGTTACTTCGGAGACGCGTTAATAATTTAATTCTAATAAATATACATAAAAATAAAATTTTCTGAAAGATCAACATTGTGCTAATGAAGTTCCATTAGCATAAAGAATTTAAAGTGCTTAAATATTTTTAGAGGATTGTTATGACAGCAAATGTTTTGCAAAATAACAAGTTTTTTTATTAGATATTTTGCAAATGTGTGGATAAATGACAGCGTTTCAGTCCATTATGCCATCAACGCAGTTTAATACTTGATGAAAAACTACAACATTTTACAAAGTTTTTGTAATCTTGTAATAACTCACATATTTAAAGAATAAATATTAACTCGAAAGCGTATGGAATATAATAACAATGATAGTCCATTTTTAATACTTCTGTATATTACTAGTTTAATTTTACGCTTATGAATAAAGTGTTTTTTTTACTACTTGACATCATATAATGGACTTTAAATCCTCATTTAATAATACTTATCAGCTCAATTTTCAACCTCACAAATATCTAGATTCAAAAAGGAAAATCCCGTAAGCTTTTATCAAAAATATATTCCATAACACCAATAAAAGTTGGATGGAACATCAAACATACTTTACGATATATTTGTCTACCAATTTTTGAAATGCGCTTTCTCCATTAAGCTAGAAGCGGAGAAGCTCTAAGGGAAATTCATTGCTTATATGTACTTAAGAATTTATTGGGTCATACCCTCTCTCTATGATTTCTAAAGATTGATTCTATCATCCGTAACCTATAAAATAAGAACGACTTTTATGAGTAGTAAAATATACTTCTAACTTAAATATTTAAAGAATTTTAAGTCTGAAGTTGTTATGCTTTTTAGGTTTTTTATGTTGTTTGGTGAGAGAGTAAATCGTACTGTTGTGTTTAAACTGATTTTTGTTGTTTTCAACTTCTTTATTCTGATAAAATTACTTAACTTAAGAATCATTAAATAAATACTTCAGATTTTATTCATTGTTTATATTAATGTCAGCTAAGTGCTACTTGGTTTGAAGTTAAAATTAGAAAACCCTCTAATAATTACAGTTTTTACCACTTAAGTTAAGCAATTTCGTTTGTGATATTTGATATTGTTGTAAACACACAATTTGTAATATGTAATGCGAGGAAGATGTTATTGTAGTATTGTCCGTCCGTCAATCGCTTTTACAGCTGAGATGAAACCACAAATGTCTCACGAGGATGGTATATGAAACTGTAACTAATCTTCAGACTAAATCTGATTAGTAAATTTTAATGTTCGACACTCTTAAAACAAAAGAGTGAAATCCACTCCAGTAGGAGAAGTGCATTTTCGACACTGGAAAAGAGTGAATAATAGCTCAGACTGAGTTAAAATCACTCGTTTGGAGTGATCCTGTCGGAGGTTTAACACACGAAGGATCCACTCTAAAAGGAGAAGTGCATTTTCTAGACTGGAGGAGTGAAAAATCTATCAGACTGAGTTAAAATCGCTCGTTCGTTTGAAGAGTGTTTCATTTAATTTCATTTAACTGGAATTTAAGAAAAATACATATGAAACTTAATATTATGTTGCTATAAGTGAGGTTTAGTGTAACGTAATCGCCAACTTCGTCTTTTCACCAAGGCATGCATTGAACAAACCTTACCCTACGCCATCTCCAACGATCATGGCTATTGTCAGTCGCCAGCCAGCGTGGTCTTTAGTAAAAACAACATAATAGTGTAAATATTTCTACGTCTTTTTTTAATGGTGTTCTTTCTTTTCTGGGCAGCCATGCGGGTTCATGGAGGAGGCTGTGCCGTACGCTGTCGTCGAGGACGTGTATGTCTTCGTCACGTGCGAAGCTGCCCAGAAGTACTGCGTGTGTGTGGATCTGCCGGAGGGATCTCTCTTGCTGCAAGTAAGTCACGGAATTCTTTCTTCTGTAATTTATCAATCTTGGCATTTTCTTTATCAACCTTTATATATGATACATTCATTTTTTATGCACTGTGAGAACATACTTTTCCAAAAATTGAGAATATAATAGAAATCACGAATAATTAAGAATGTAATAGAAATCACGAATATTAAGAATATAATATAAATCACGAATAATTAAGAATATAATAGAAATCACGAATATTAAGAATATAATATAAATCACGGATAATTAAGAATATAATAGAGAAATCACGAATATTAAGAACACTTTATAACAAACAAACACTTTATTAATTTAGAAAAAACATTACAAGGAAAGAAAAATTAGTCACAAGGGAGTAAGAATATAATAGAAATCACGAATTTTAAGAATATAATAGAAATCGCAAATAACTAAGAATATAATAGAAATCGTGAATAGAAATCGCAAATAATTAAGAATATAATGGAAATCAAGAATAACTAAGAATATAATAGAAATCGCGAATAGAAATCCCAAATTTTAGTTTAAAAAAAGTAAAAAATATAATAGAAATCGCGAATAGAAATCCCAAATTTTAGTTTAAAAAAAAGTAAAAAATATAATAGAAGAGCGATTGTTTGACTCAGCAAATACTATCTATAACTAAATTTTAAACTATGTGGATGTAAATCAAAAACTATGTGTATGAAAGCTGTGAAATTTGCCTAGAACACCCGAGATAAGGGGAGTTTTGTTCTGCGAAAATCAATGGAATTATTGAATGATACTGGAGAAATAGAGCAAGACAAAATAAAACAGTATCTTTCTAGTTGGGTAATGATGCTATGTCCATTGTAAATTTATATAAGGAGGCATTTCGTCTTAACCTTCGCCTTAACCTGCTACTCAAAACATACTTGGCTTTATAGTCTGCACTCCTTTTTGAAACAATAGAAAATGGCAAAAAAAACAACATCCAATAAATTTTCGTTTGACCTAATAAAACAGTTCCATGGCATTTATGATTCTGTATATGAGATATGAGACAATAATCAGACTGAGCCATCGCTATCTATTGGTAGATATTATCGCTTCTCCAAGGATCTTTTTGTCGAATGTCATTTTACAGAAACATTTAATAATATGATTTTTTTTAAATAAACCTTCATTTACAGTATTTCAACAGAGTTAAACATTTCTGTGCTGAAATTTGAATGTTTTACCATAAGATTATTTATTTTTATGCTTCAAAGCAACACTCCAACAGTCAGAAACAATAGATTTGTCAAAATCTGTTTGTCGCTCGATCCCCCCTTCCGCAGTCGTGTGCGAGTATCCGCGACTGAGGATATGGTATTGTCTTCCTAGCTTCCGACGCTTCTGTAAATCTTACTTCCTGGTTGCTTTTTCGACAGCTGTCACTACCTATCAAGTGCGAAGTCTATATGGAGGTAAGAGGGAGATGTCTTGAAGTCAAAAAATTATTCTAAAACCAGTTTGGAAAGTAAAGTTATTGACAGCCCCTAGAAGTAGGCCCACAAGTTCGCCAGAAAACATTAGACAAACTGTTACGTCGAACTCGTTGAGCAATACGTTATTGTGTTAAGAAAAACTGTTGTGCATATTGCTTTGTTTCAACAAAGTGATAACTCTAAAACCCTGATTTTTAGGATATACATACATTTGAAGTTAAAATATCCTATAGTTTTTAAAAATGAAGTTCTTTGAGATACCAAAAAAGATGATCTACTAGTTAAAAATTTAAGGAATTTCAATTGACCTTCTACTATTGAACAAAAATAGCTTCTCCAGATATGTTGCAGTTACCGAAAATTTATCTATGTGATGTAAGAAAATTATTAAATTACAACTTATCTATGAATTGGAACATGAGAACCTTGTACTAATTGGAATTTTGTACTGTTGTGTTTATAACTGCTCAAATTTTAAGTTTTAACTACAATATTTTTAAATTACATTTCCTTAAATTATTAAATTCCACGTTTCTCATTAGAACATTGATGGTCGTTTAGTTGTGACCCCCTATTTCGGTTGGTCTATTTTCAAGCAGCTTCACTTTCATTCACTCCAAACATCACCACCTTCCTCTTACCTCTCTGTCGATGTCACCCATTCCTCGAAACTGTTCTCTAAAATCCCCTTTTTCTTATTTTGGGGATCAAAGCGGCGGAAAAAGGGCTGTGTCGCAGGTCTCTGACCCTTTGTCGTCTATTGTTTCTGGAGGGAATTATTGTTTGATGGAAGTGTTTTCGCGTTGTTTTAAGTTCGATCGAAGTGTTCTTTTTGACCGCGATCCAAAGACAGCTCTTCTGGGTATTGCACTCAGGACATATGTTTTTGGAGAGTAAGTGAACTGGGATGGAAGTTCTCTTGTACGAATCCTTCATGTTATGACTCTATAGGGATAGTTGGTGTAACAATGACTTTGCCATTAAAAAACTCTTTAGAGTAAAAATTAAAGAAATGCTCAAGTTTTATCTCTAGTATTTGTATTAGCATCCAATATGACATTAATGTAGCTTCCCCTATTGGGTTAGATAAAAATATATATTTTAAGTGTCATTAAAATAATGGGCATGTTTCGGGTCTTGAGTGATAAAAGAAATGCTGAATGAAAATAAATTATTTCTCGAGCCTCAATTGGTGAATCAATGTCACTTGGGAACAGAACACCAATCGTGGCACTGATTGATGGAAACACAGGAATGAAGCTGGAAGGAATACGTCACCTGAAAATAGACAATTATTAACATTTGAAAAATGCCTAAATTTATTTAATATCCTTTGGAGAAATGGCTAAATTTGATTAAAGTTAAACACATAAAAACGTTAAATTTTAAGTTAACGCAGTTTTTTTTTATTTGGAACAAAGTTGGCTGTTGTTTTGATCCAATTATATGGAAATTGTTAAAGCACTACTTATATGGTAGAGTATTTTTCGGTATACACAGCCTAAGTTTAAGTAGAGGAATTACAATCGAAAATCAATTTAAAAGCATTTTTCTCGCAATGGAAACTATATTTTAAACTATAACTGTTGATGTAACAGTTTTCTTGCTAACTTAATGTTATTGGAATTTCTTTTCATTTAAAAGCAACATTTAAATTGACTGCAAATGAAATATCTTTACGTATAAATAAATTTGTTTATCCCTTCATTTTTATGGCAATAAAACTTGATACGTGTCGTATGGTTATATAGCCCTAAATACTTGTACTTTTTGGTCAATTTACTGCACGTTCTGTAAAAGAGTAATTTCTTTCCATCAACTCTTTCACCTCTCACGACAATTTCTATTCGCTTGTACAGTAAAAAAATTCATTTTGAAACACCCCTGGGCTTTTTTCATACTGCAGTATAAAGCCCTACCAAGTGTCTTCTTTCAACTTCTAAGAATTGTGCTTGTATTTACATAAGAATGTTTGCTTAAGCTGTCTCTTCGCAGTGTACTTTCAAAGCCAAAAGCCTTCCGAGAAACTAGACTGTAACCAATGAGCAGTCGTAAAAAAAATACTCCGGGTTACTCGTGTTTATTTCACTATTTTATTTTTACTACGTTATTCTTATTCTAATGTTATTTGCACGGGTTTGACAATAATTTAACTGATATTACATGCTAAAAATATTTTTTTTAATCGTCGAGATTTATTGTCTCTATTAAAACAGTTAAATTTAATCTGAAAGTAGAAAATACCTGTGAAAACAAGGAGTTCATTTTAATCGTTGTCTCTTCAATTTACAATACATAATATATGTTTTATTTTTGTTGAATAACGTTAAAAAATAAAATGAAATAAACCTCAAATTCCAAAACTCTTATTTTTAATAGAAATCCGTATTTTCTTTCAAGGAAATGTAAATCTCACCAATATGTACTTTTGAGCAGCATATGATGAAAATTAAAAATACTTAACAAATTCTTTGTTCTAAAATTTTATAATGAAAAATAAACCCCAAATATCTGAATTCTAATATAAAGGAGACAATAATTTGCTATAATACTGAATAGATATTTATTATTTTAATTTATTCTATTATATTTTCGGTGAATATATATACAGCTTTTGCTGTAAAAATTATGAACTCTTCTTTCGTATTTGTCCAATTATCTTTTCAAATAAGTTCGAAACATTGCATAGTTTAGTGAGGTGTTTTTAAAAAAAATCACTTTGGGGTTCTAATCTAGTTCTGAAATGAGTTCTGAAATTTGAAATTTTTTATTAATTTTTATTTTGAGTAGAACGTGTTACGTAGAAATTATTTGAAACCCTATCTACTTCCAAATTCATTTTATTCCAAAACTGTTAACATTTTGTCACGCTAGCTTGCTTATTGTTAGAAGAGGATGTACTTTGTAAAATAACGAAGGATAAACTTTCTGTAATAGAAAAACCCATACTTTAACAACTGGTCGCGTTTTATGTTATTCGTCTGGATTTAAGTAAGTCTTGGCATACATCTCGAAATACATGTAAAATGTGTTTTGAAATGTCTAGAGCTTTCAAGCTCTATTAATTTTCTTTGAAAACAAATCTTAAGTTTCTTCAAAAGTTTTATAATTCTATACATTTATTTTTAGCAATTTAAAATTTGTTAAATGTTGACGTTAATGTTGATTCACTTGATTATTTTTGTCTTTCTTTTGGTAAAAAATATTTCTGCTAAAATTATAATTGTATAATTTATTGTAATTAATACTATTTTTTTTCATTTATGTTATACAATATAGTGTAGTTACTTTTCGTCCAGTAATATATTCTAAAAATGACGCTTATAATTCCTTAGTTCCTATATAACTATTACGATCAATATTAAATTTTAAAATAACTCAAAATAAGGAAATGTTTAATAAATAATTTTATAAACTTAATGTTTTGATACTACAATTACAAATAATAATACTTTAAAGGTACTAATAAGAGACAAAAAACTATTTAATTACTACAAGCATTGTATCATTTAATACTATCAACTACATCCATTTTTTTATTCAAAGGAACGTATGAGAAGAATTAATAAATTGTGAGTTTTTTTTTAAATGAAATGGTTAAATTACAGTTTTGCCGCAATTTAAAGTGTATATTTACTGACAAATTGCATGAAAAGGCTGGGAATCGGCACAAAATTGAATGTGTACTGATTTATTAGTAAATAAGTAAAAAGTGCTCTTATGTTGATATACGCTTGAAAAAAAAAACCATGAAAGATAATAATTCTTCAACGTAAAATAAAGGATTTTCTTAGTTGGAGAAATTGAAAAAGCTTCGGATAAGGATTTTCCAATAGTATTTTTGTGAAACATAAGTACTTAACTTAAGAGTTTTTTCAAGTTAAAAAAATTATCTTTCTTTTAAAAAAGCTTATTTATTATCTTTAAGTCTTCGATGTCAACAAGTGGCTTTTAGTGGTAATTAATTTTCCACCTAATAGTAATCCCCTTATTTAAAAAAGTACTTAATAATGAATATTTTGAATATAAAATCTTTTACCCACAATCTTAAAAGCTATATTATTTCACATCAAGTTACATGGTGTTAAGTGGCCCTCAAACTTTTCAAGACCATTCTTTTTATATTTTAGTATTAATATATGCAAAATATATAATCCATGTCATCTAAAATACGCTTAGCTCCCATCCGGGAATGAAAAGATTATCGTCAAAGTACGTACTATAACTTCTATATATAAATTCCATTACAATATACATTGGTTCGAGTGGCACTATAAAAATTTATTGAAGGTATTATGTGCACATAAAATAAACTTTAATCTGTAAACCACACTTATTTTTGAAACTTTTCTTAAATTTTTAATCCATGAATAAAATTAAAAAGATTTAAATGATTGTAAAACGTGCCAGTTGAGGGATTTAAATACAAAATTTGTCAATGAATATTTTATGTAATGGGGATTACAAAAATAAAATATCAGTTACTTCAGTTAAAAGACTTAAATTAAAAAGAAATGACAATAATTATGGTTAAGCTATATGTTTAAGGGCATTTTTTAAGAAGCAGTCAATACATTTTTTAAAAAAGGTTAATTAGAAATGCTTGAGACTCTTTCCCGTTGGGAATATGTTTAAGTGGGAAATCCCATATTTAGGGTTTTGACTTGAATTGAAGCTTTTATAAAATGCGTTAGGATTTTTAGTTTTTTTTTAGATGTCGTTAAGAAGCATTTAAAGCTATTTTGGCTAACTCAAAAAATTGTTGCAATGTCTTCATAATTCTTTTTCTAACAAAACTAAAAAAATTCCTTGCCGACGTTAAAAATTAAATCAATAATTCTAGAAAATTTTCACACCATTAATGGTTTATCGTACTTATTTTAATAATATTAGATTTATATAAAAATGAAATCTTTTTAGCATTATGATTATTTTTAATTTGCTAATTTTCTTATTGAAGTTATTTTCATAAATTACTTTCATTTATTAATGAAAAAATGAATTATAAAAAACAAATGCAAATAAGCAATAAATTAGTAATTTATAAATGAAGATTTCTGTAAGAAATTTGCCCTAAAACTTCCTCGACTCAAGAACAATATATTTTTATTAAAAACATTTAATTAAAAAAAAGTATGGAAAACACTCTAGAATCTCAATTAGATTCATTGGGCTAATCCATCCTTTAAAATTTTTAAGTGTCCTTGAGAATAATTTAAAAAAAACTTAATTATTTCCCGAAAGTTTTTAGTGTCGATATTAAAATAATCCTTTCAGTAATGTGCTCTTGATAGAAGTGTTTGCCTTTCATGTCATTTCATTAAACCAGGAGTGCTAGGAGTTAACACTGCGGGTAAACGCAAAGACCTTTATTAAATGTATCAAGTATCTAATAGTAAGGTGAGACAGTTGGGTAGTCCTGACATGAATTGCTAAATTTTCCTAAGCTGATCCTTTTTCGGTCCCGCATTTGTTGTAAACATTCATCTTTATAAAGGAAAATTACGATTTTTTTAAAGGGTATAATGATCAGTCAAATGCATTCTTTAGAAATTACAATATAATGATTTTAGACTATTGATAATTGTATAATTAATCAGCTATTCAATTGAATAGTATTATCCGAATCAGTTAGGGCGGGATACCATTTTATTCTTAAAAAAATTGCGATATTTTGATTTTTCTTCAGCCATTACTTGAACTACAATGTTTATACATATAATATTTGTATGGATCTGTTTCGAGTTGGGTTCTTTGGGTGGGTGGCACATGGTGGCAGATATAAAGATTTTTAAATCATTAATGTAATAGCAAATTTTGAGAATATATCTCTAATTCTATTTGTTTGCTCCTTGTTATAATTTATATCAAAAGAGTACTTTTAATAATGCCTTTTTTGAACATCCACATACTCAGACTGAGTCTGATTGGATGGTTCTTTTTATTTTATTTTAAAACTAATTTTGGCTATTTAATTTAAGTTTTTATGAATTAATATTTTTTCTAATTTGTTCCGCTTTGCCGCCCCCCAAAATCTTTTATAGAAAGAAGATTTCCCTTTTCTGGTCTTTACTAGTGCCCTATGAATTTGCTTTATGTTTTATTGAATGTACACTAGTTTGTATGTACTAATTTATTATGATCATTTATAATTTCTTAGTTGAATATTTTTGAAGAGCTTGTGCTCGCACTTTTTATAGAATGTACACTAGTTTGTATGTAATGATTTATTATGATCAATTATAATTTCTTAGTCGAATATTTTTGAAGAGTTTTTGTCTTCGGATTTTTTACCAATAGAAATGATTTTATTGGGTTGGGCCTGGCAGGAGCCTTTGTGCCGTTGTTTTTGTAAAATTGATTTGTTTTGAATTTAATAAATGACGGGGTGGGTGACCCGGTGGGCTTCTTTCGGGCTGGTGGGGGTTTTCCCGAGCGGGAGCTGTACGACATATGGTTGAAAAATTACTTAGTTGGCTCCCGTCTCTGGGTGTGGAATCATCCCTATAATGTCCGTGGTGCGAAGATAGGTGAGAACCAATTTTCCGTGGATACTGATAATTGGTGTTCTGATAGTCGGAGTTCGGATAATTTAAGTTCTTCTGTATTTTTAATGACTGGTCTTGAAAATACCACGGAAATCAGATAAGAGTAGAATCGGAATCCCCGTAAAAACCTCGTAGAAAAAGGTAGTGACGGATAAAGAAAGATTATCACATTTGGTGATTTAGCTTCTACTTGGAATAAAGTTGCCATAGTTATAATTCATAAAGTCATAATTCTTTCTAGGTTTGTTCTAATATAACATATAACTGAATTTTTATTATGTTCTTTAAAATAAAAAGTATTAATATAAAAAAGAAAATATTCTAATTAAAGGAATTTCGCTAAAACTCTATCGCCAAAAGCATTGAAATTAGGAACGGACCCTTATAAAACGACTCTTTTTTTTCTAAATCAACTGTGCCTGTGTGGTAAATCTTAACAAAATGCGACAAATCTTTACACCAAACGTGACTTGGGTAGTTAGCTCTAGTTATACCTTCCTCCATTTTAATACCCGATACTCAGCTATCCTTTTCATAAGTCTTTATATAAACGCCGCTAGGTGAATTTAATCCTTCTCTATTTGCCCCTGATACTCAAATTGAGGGGTTCTACTGCGTCGATTCATTTTAGTACGTCACATTCAAGTTCCAACGTCAATCATGATAATATAGATCTGATTTCACAAGATGGCTTCACTAAATAACGGAAGAGTAGAATATGTCACGTTCCAATTTCGTTATTTTGTTTTTGCATCTAAAATTACATTTAAAATTGTACATATTTTATTACATTCGTAAAATTATCACTTCAATATTTCTTCTTTATTTACTATAGAAATCAATAAAGTTACTCCATTAATCGACTAATAGTTGTATTCTGGTTTTATATTAAGTAAATTTTTGGAGCAATAGTATCATTTTTTAAACACAAAAATAACTTGTCACTTTACCAATTCCGGATACTCAGGATATTCCGGGAGATTTTCCAGTTAAAATTTTATTCAAAAACTAAATATTTAACATAATAATTGAATTCTTGCGCAAACTACATTACACAATAAACTTTTAAGAGGCAACTGCGAACTATCTCGAAAAAATTTAAATATTAAAATTACACATGTTACTGATACATTTACAAACATAAATTGTGAAATAATACATAAATAATAGGTTGCTTATACATATTAATATTTAAAGTTCATGGCCGCAACACATACTAGGAAAAAAACCTTATTTCCAATACATTTTAACTGTAGACATTTCTTTCTTTTGTACTGCAGTACCAGCGTACAAGTACATCAACAGCTTTATTATTAATGTTACTTAAACGCGTTAGGCTGCGAAAATGGCTTAAATAGGAGAAGCTGATATTATCGATTATATTTCACTCGCGCCTTCGTGACAGAGTTAATTACAAAACCATGTCAGCAATTTCCACATCGGTTTTCCATTAATTGTAATATTAATCATAAATTTACAGAGGCTTTAGTTTAAAATTCGATACTAATATTTAGGTATAAATTTCTTAATGTACAATACTTTCTTTTGTTAAATTATATGTATTTGGTAAAATTATATTTGTTTAGAGATTACCGTTTATAATATATTTATTGATAAAATTAAACGAATAAATGTAGTTGTTTTGGCTTATTTGAAATTTAAATAAAAAAAACTGATATGTTGCCGTTTTTCGATGCTTTCACACTCACTATTGTTTTTTTCCCCTGCAAAAATACACTTAATTTCCTGCAAAAAAACACACTATCCTACAGAGGATTTCATTTTTATTAAGATTCTTAAATAATACTCTACAGGTAAATATTTGAGTGTTTTAGCTTAAATCCACAATATTCAAGCTTTAGTTTTCTTAAATTTGGCTTTTCCTCTTATTTGTTTGAAACAATATAACTATTTTTACCCAAATTTTAGTTTTATTCAAATAAAAAAACATATTTTTTATTGCATTTGATAGAATTATTTTTACAACTCAATATTTCTTTCTGCAATTTAAGAATAGTTTTAGATTTTGTGAAAAATATGTTTTCCCAAAATAAACAAGTTATTTCAACAGAAACCTTAGAAGCAGCTAAAAAATAAACCTCAGAAGTGTTATTACAAAGATTCGGCATGCACAATTCTTTCTATTGATAAACTCTTACAATGCATGTTTATTTTGAAAACGGTGATGAAAAAGGTTTTTACAAAGTAGTTCTGCATATTGTAAGCAAAACTGATGAGTCTTAGTACCACAAGCTAAAACAAGCCATAAGTCTGGCTGAATATTCTTTCTCAAACTAAAAACTACAAATAAAATAACGCAACTTTTCTTTCTTTAGAATTTCCATCTGGTTTTCTTAAGAGTCTCTTAACGAAAAAGTTCAAGGAAGCATAAGTACCTTTTACTCTTCATACAGCTTTCTAAATGGTGGAAGAACGTTTGTAAAGCTTAGTTTTTTCGGTTTCTAGCTGCAGTTATAAAAAAAAAGAAAAATTACAAATATTTAAAAGAAATATTTCAAATTATTTAAAATAATTTGAATGTCAAGAATCATGAAATTTAAAAAATAGTTTTTTGAAAAGTGGAAGCCTGACAACCAGTAAAGAGATGTTTATTATTTTAGTTAAAAAGGAAGTTTACTTATTTTAAATTTTTTTGCATAAATCTCCTTAAAATTAGAATTAAATTGTTATATCACATTGAATAAGTGTGAAAAATTATTCAAGATATCACGTACTGATTTTTTAGAGCATATACTAAGTATTATGATTTAAAATGCATATTTAAAAAAAAAACTTAACAAGATTTCATGCAAAATCTTGTTACTCTAGATAGATTTATAGTTAAATTTCGTATTCTTTGCAAGAAATTTTATAACTTTAAAAGTTTTTTAAATAATGATTTTTTTTAGCCTATGTTGGTAAAATAAGTAAAATTTTCTCAAGAAATATTGTTTTCGTTTACATTTTATTTAGCATCCTAAGTTGATGTAATTTTTACAAACAGTTAAAGTCAATGTAATAATGATGATTTGTCTAAATAATGAGTTTTTTTTAGCCTATGTTGTTAAATAAATAAAATTTTCTCGAGAATTATCGTTTTCGTTTACATTTTACTTAGCATCCAAAGTTGATGTAATTTTTATAAAAAATTAAAGTCATTGTAAAAATATTATTTTTAATTCTCAAACCCGTTTTAGGTCATCCGTTTTATTTGATGTATTTTTTTAAAAATATATCTTTTCTTTCTTTTTCAGGTAAATAATGCTTACGTGAGAGACCAATGGTTGAATTCAATAACATGGAAGGTAAGTGTTTAAAAATTGCTTTGTTAAAAATTACTTTGTTAAGGGGATAGGGAACAAAACGACCACTCAAAAAATCAAATTTTCATTTTAACTTTCAATCACTAAAATGAATATTAACGAAAAAACTTCTATGTTCCATATTTGAATATGGGGCTTGAGTTTGCAAATTTGGTAGTTAATTTCAATATAACTTTGTTGCCAGCTTTAAATATCATTATTCCAAAGCACCAATTTTCAGCCTTAAGGTACACTTTTCTCTTTTTCTATTTTACTGGAAGGATTTCAAATTTTCTGTGATGTCGTATGTCCATTTAACACAGTGAACCTCAAGTTTGACGATAAAACATTCATAATTTTAAGTTATTAACCTAAACAGAAATTTTGCGCATTTAATAAATTAGAAAAATCGTCTTATTTTGCTCACTTAATAATAATTTTGTTGGCATATTTTCGGTTCACTGTGTTAAAAAGACGTGTATACGACTTCACAGAAAATTTCAACCCTTCTAGTAAAATAGAAAAAGAGAAAAGTGTACCTTAAGGCTGAAAATTTGTGTTTTAGAATAATGTCATTTAAACTGGCAACAAAGTTATATTGAAATTAACTACCAAATTTGTAAACTCCAGTCCCATATTCAAATGTGCATCATTAAAGTTTTTTTTTTTTTTTGCAAAGACATGATTCAGTAACTAAATTTTAAATGAAAATTTGATATTTTGAGTCGTCGTTTTGTTCCCTTTACCTTAATATTGTTGAAATCCGTTATAACGTCATTCAGTGGGTAAAACGCTATAAACAAGTGACTTTGTACTTATATGACTTTAGATTTCAAGAGGTTCCAAAAATCATAGAGTTTTCTTTAAAAAAATAGGATTTGCTTTAATATATTCGGTTTTCTTCTAACTTGAGTCAAACATTGAAATCACATTATTTTAAGTTGCTAAAATTATTGCCTATGTATCGCTTTTGCTATGATAAAACTAAAACGAAATTAGGAATTTAACACTAAATAGAAAACCACAACGTTCATTTCTTATGAAAATGTATTTCGTTGAAAAAATTAGTTTGGTTTTATTTTTGAGCAAGGCTTTTTAACATTAAGTTGATAGAGTTGGCGGAATCATACTTTTAAGGTATGATAATCCATGTGTCTATATAATTAGGCTTGAATGTATATTTGTGCTAATTATCTTTGTGCTACTTAAATACTAAAAACTGAATGATAAAAATTAAATTTGCCGATAGTGGGGGCGAATGAAGCATGTTGGGATAGTTCCCATTTTAAAGGTCCTTTAAATTTCATACTTGACTTTGCAAATAAAATTATTATTAACAATAATAATTATAATAGTAGTTATTATTATAAATTACACTCTTAAAACGAAAGAGCGATTTTAACTCAGTCTGAGTTAATTTTCACTCCTCCAGTCTAGAAAATGCATTTCTCCTAGAGGAGTGGATCCTTTGTGTGTTAAACCTCCGACAGGATCACTCCAAACGAGTGATTTTAACTCAGTCTGAGTTAATATTCACTCCTTGCCAGTGTTGAAAATGCACTTCTTCTACTGGAGTGGATTTCACTCTTTTGTTTTAAGAGTGTACGGGATCCTAGAGGAGAGTATAGTTACTACTTTTTTTTATTTATGATTATGGCTTATTCCTATAATCATACACGTTAGAATTTAATGCGTGGTTTTTTTTTAAAGTTTTTAAAACTTTTACAATTTATTTTAAAATCTCTGCTCAAGTGTCTTTCATTTAAGAACTTCAAATATATTTGTATTAAATAAACAACCACGCTGCCGTGCCAGGTAAACTGCAGTAATCGCAACAATGAGTTGTACTATTTTTGAGCTGAAATAAAAAAAATCTAGCATTTTTTTTAATTGTTAGACTAATTGAGTGCTTGCAACAATGGTCCAAGTCATTATGAAAGTTACTGCAGTTTACCTGCCCAAAAAACACACTTAAAACCAACAACGAAACGAACCAAATTTTTGTTTAATTTTTGTTCATTGAGGAATAAGGGAAAATTATTTACTGAAATCATCGAATTTCGCGTAGATAATCTTTAATTGCAATAAATACATTTTATTTCTAATGTTTAACTTGCAACATAAAGTCCTTTCGCAAAATCATTATACTTGATCATTATAAAACTAGATCGCTGAATGAAAATTTTTTGTATTCAAACTAATTACACGATATTTACTTTCAATGAAAGTCATTGACTTTAACAAAGATGGTACGATTGTTTACTAATGATCATAGGACATTGATGCAATTTTTTAACTACCAATTTGCTCTGCTTCATAGCATTTTTAACCACTTAACAGTTTGAAACATACCAAGTCTATTTCTTTCCCGTTCCGTTACATTTACTTTTTATTTTTGTTTTTAGCTAAAACTTGATTTTCTTTTATGGCTTTTCATTTGGGATGCTACAAATTAACCACACTTAAAATGAACTATCATACAATAGTTTTAGTATATTAGTTATAGTATATTAGTTTAATTTTCGTTAATAATTTATTGAGCTAATAAATGAAAATAAAAGAGTATTATCTGCACAAATTTGTTTTTTTCATTTGGGATGCTAAAAGTCAACCAAACCTAAAATGAACCATTATATTTTAGTTTAATTTTCGTTAATTGATTTGTTAAGTTAATGAACAAAACTAAAAGTGTAAATCTACAAATATTTTATTAAAATTACTTACTTTTTAAAATATTTTTTCCTCTATCCTTCGACCTGTCAAAAACAAATATTTGTTAACTGATAATTCGAGTCCCATCAAACAGAGTTATTGACGGCTCAGTGTTTGCTTTTTGTGTAATCTCGAGTTTAAAAATAGTCTTCACCGTTTTCAGGCTATGTTTGCTGGGTAAATAATAGGAAGGACGTCATCCCCAAAGCACTTTTTATTGTTGGGATCTCCAAACTTTTTGACTTTAATTGAAAATTTCCCAATCTCTCACTAAGTAGCAGAAAGCAATTGAATCGAAATCACGTCTGTTTTGCATATAAAGAATCCTGAAAAAATTTAATATGGACATCAAAATGAAACATAAAAGCACCAACGTATCTGAATATTGACTTTTTACCATACCCTCTTAAGACCCGAGCAAAATCCTATACGTACACTCTTAAAACAAACGAGCTATTTTAAATTCGGTCTGAGATAATTTTCACTCTTTCCAGTGTCGAAAATGCACTTCTCAAATGGGAGTGGATTTCACTATTTCGTTTTGTTAAACCTCCGATAGGATCTCCACCACAGTCCCCTACGTTTTGAAATTTAATATGCGGACAAGTAGCGCAGATGACATGAGAGCTTTCAAACAATGAAAATTCGAGCTATTTGAAAATACAAAGTTAGGTGTTGTAAAGAGTTAGGTGCATGTAAGTTGTATCAAATATATTTTCTTCTAATAAATATCATTCGTACACTCTTAAAACAAACGAGCGATTTTAACTCAGTCTGAGTTAATTTTCACTCCTTTCCAGTGTCGAAAATGCACTTCTCCTATAGGAGTGGATTTCACTCGTTTGTTTTAAGAGTGCATATCCTTAATGTAAACATACACTTTTAAAACAAAAGAGTGAAATCCACTCCAGTTGGAGAAGTGCATTTTCGACATTGGAAAGGAATGAATATTAACTCAGACTGAGTTAAAATCACTCGTTTGGAGGGGTCCTGTCGGAGGTTTAGCACATAAAGGATCCACTCCAAAAGGAGAAGTGCATTTTCCAGACTGGAGGAGTGAAAATTAATCAGACTGAGTTAAAATCGCTCATTCGTGTTAAGAGTGTACTTTACCATACGCATTACCATTTTCTTGAAAGGGGGGGGGGGCGTCACCCCGTGTCTACCCACACTTCTAGCACTGCTGACTAGCCAAATATAAGAAGCCTTCTCAGTCCGTAGTTTGGAACCCCCCTCTTAAATAGTACCTTGAGTGGAAAAATCTGTCACTGATAAGTCCACATTTGCTTTATCCTCGCTCGGCTCATCCGACTTACGTCTTCACCTGTTTACTGGAAACAGATCGGGTGGACTTATTAAAAGACGAGGAAAGGAAATCGTAGTTTGATATTGGAAATTATTCGAGCAATAAAAGTAATGCCTTGTCTATTTACTATCTGGGATTCAGTGAAAGGTTAATGCAGTTGCGTGTGGGTGTCTGATTGCAATTTAAGATGTTCTATTATAGAATGATAGGCCTTCTCAACAAAACTATCAATTTATAGACTTTTAGACAGGTGTTGACTTCGTCATTTGGACCAGGGTTCTAAATTACGAAGCGTGATTGGCTGTGTTAAAGCTCTTAAAGGAGGTTAGAAATAGGCAGCCATAATCGATTACATTACATTACCCTATAGTTTTTTTGAAGCATATAGTATGAATAATTCCAGGATTCTAAATTACGAGGCGTTATTTGGCTGCTTAAAGCTCCTTAAGGAGGCAAGAAATATGCAGCTGGAATCGATTACATTACCATGAATGATTCGCCTTCTCCCGTCATCTTCATAAACTATATGCAGTACATTAACGAAAATGTAATGCTTCTGCCATGTTAATTTAATGGTAGGAACGTTGTCCATATCTTGTCTCCATGAAAAGTTTTAACACAATCAATTAAGAATCGTAATTGAGAACCGTGTTCAAGCGACGAGGCTGACACCTGAGCTAACACCTAATGGAACTTTGAGCGACATCATACGTTTACGTCTATAACTGACTGAGGAAAAGGGTATTTTTGTACGTGCAGTCTGTTACTGTTTTGTTCAAGTACAATTTTCCTTTATATCCTCTTATTAATAACGAACCTGTGTGAATAAACATAGTTGATGCATTCGCCCAACCCATAATAATCTATTAATAACGATTGGCAAGAAAATTTGGCTCGCAAAAATAAGCTTTCTGTGTAAGTTTATCTAAATTAACTAAATATAAGACAAATGAAAACTATAATCCTAAAAGCATTATGTAAGACAAACTAAGTTTCACGAAAAACGAATTAAAAAAAAATCTACATTTGACTTCTCTATTCAGAAATAAAGGTGAAGTGGTATTAACAAGGTCGTAGTTAATGAGCTAATATTCATTTACAAGTCTATATCATATTAGTGTTATTATGTTATAATTTTTCCCCAACTTAGCCAACGTTTTTTTTAAAAATTATTTTACTGGATTTCATTGCTATACTTACTAAAATATTACCGACCCACATTGGGTTGAGGAATATCAGAACAGCTTATATGCCCGCATCTATACAGTTCAACCTTATATCCACCCTTACTGGTAGCAGAACCGTAATTCTAAGTCAGCTAAATAACCTAAGCGCCAAATTTTGACTTGGTAAGAAAATGTGCCAGGCGAAAAATGAGCTTTATGCTTAAGTTTATTTAAATTTTCGAAATATAATACAAATAAAGATCATAGTCCTAAACAAATTATGTAGGACAAATAAGGCCACTTGAACAATTTAAAGTTACCGCTTTTATTCGGAATTGTAAATGTTAAAGAAAAGTATTCACAAAGTCGTCGTAAATGCTATGTTAAAAATGAAAATTATAAATACGTTTCCACAGTGATCGCTATATCCCAGTCACGTTTTTAATTACACTCCATGCCACCCTAACTTGGTAAAAAGGAAGAGGGAAAAGCGCGGTTGGTCCGTTAGTTGGAAACTCTTGTGGGGCAATATTTACATGCAAAATGATCTGAATACAAATTAACCAAAATACACTTTTCATCCTGATAAAATTGCCAAATTTTCTCAAATAATATTCAAATTTGTTAGACCTTAAACGAAATTAATGTTTTAAACATGCTTTCTTGATGGATTCACAAATAAATTATGGAACTCTTTACATGAGCGGAAGGATCTTCTCCATAGCATATTTCTATTTATCCAACTTAGGTTGGCAAGGAGTGTAGTTTTTCGTGGGACTCAATTACCTGCATAAAATTTTCCTTAACTCGCATTACATTTTCTTTATTTAGATAAATTCAAGCAAAAAACTCATTTCGGGTGGCAATTTTTCTTGCCAATAGCCGATAATGGGTTACAAGAATTAATAAAATACTAATGTAAAAAATGTTTATGTAAAAAAAATAGATAGCCTATTCTATAAAACATTATTATTGAAGTTTTATATCTGAACTAAATGAGCCTGTGCAACGGATGAAAACACCAACGAACTCTGTCTCTGTCCTTTTGTTGTATGAAACAAAGGATAGAGTTACTTTGTTTTGCTCTACCCTGTGTATTTTGCAAATCCAAACTGGAGAGAGTGGAGAGGGGTAAATGGACTTTAGCCTACATTAAGTACACCCTTAAGGGGGAATGAGCTTACTGGACCACGGGTCTCCAAACCAAGTGTATCAGTAGTGTATCAAAGTAATCCATTGAAGAAAAATATATTTTCTAAGCCACATGTCTCCTTCTGATTTGAATATTTTCAAACTTTTTATGAAATTTAATAAAGGTGGGTGATCTACAGGTCCCGACAATCCCACTTTTTGAAATTAGTTCGAATACTTTTTTTTAAAATTTTCAATAGATAATTTACACAAAATATTCGAAGCAATTTAAAGAGGGCGATTATAGAGACCTGTACACTCTCTAAGCGAACGAGCGATTTTTAACTCAGTCTGATTAATTTTTACTCCTCTAGTCAGGAAAATGCACTTCTCCTTTGTGTGTTAAACCTCCGACAGGATCACTCCAAACGAGTGATTTTAACTCAGCCTGAGTTAATATTCACTCCTTTCCTGTGTCGAAAATGCACTTCTCCAACTGGACTGGATTTCACTCTTTTGTTTTAAGAGTGTAAGTTGTCAATATTTATCATTTAAAAAAAAACGTTTGTAAAAATATATAATGCAGCTGGAGAATATTTTCACCCATTGGATTTACACTGAGGCACTTTGGTTTGGAGACACGCGGTCGATTCGTCCTTAAGGGGGAATGGGCGCGCAGGACCGGGGGTCTCCAAACTCAAGTGCCTCAATGTTAATCCAATGGGAAAAATTATTTTCTTTGCCACATTTCTCCGGCTGTATTGAATATTTTCGCCAGCGGATTTTTTATGTGATAAATGTAGCTGACTTACAGGTCCCGACAATCCCAATTTTTCGAAATTAGTACGAATATTTTTTTTAATATTCAATAAATTATTTTACACAAAATATTCGAAGCAATTTCAAAAAGTGGGCAGATAGAGACCTGTAAGTCAGCTACATTTATCACATAAAAAAATCCGCTTGCAAAAATATTCAGTACAGCCGGAGAAATGTGGCAAAGAAAATAATTTTTCCCCATTGGATTAACATTGAGGCACTTGAGTTTGGAGACCCCCGGTCCTGCGCGCCCATTCCCCCTTAAACCCAGCCCCTGACACCCTTATATTCGCCCGTAATGGAATTACCGCCCGCCGCAGAGGCATTTGGCGATTGAAATATGGCCGAATCTGCCACAAACCAGACGTCCAGGCTTGAAAGGTTGTGAGTCATAACATCGCCCTGTCTCTGCGGGTTGATGACCATTTTGCCGGTGAAGGCAGCCCACATAAATAGGATTCTTTTTTGTAGAGGAAATCCGCTTTCCTTTTTGCGAAACTATGCCGAAGGAAGTTTGTGATACGTAAATGCAGAACAAAAACATCATGGACATTAACGATTCCAATTTTGGAATTTGCACGGTAAAATAAATTTCGTTAGTGTGCATAGTTTTTTTTTTTGGTTTAATTTATTGCCTAACAAGCACAAATTTTTGATGCCTAACTTTCGATAGAAGATTCATGAAAAAACAACGTTGATTATTAGCGCAAATAGTTTATTCATTAGAAGATTAGTTAATACCGAATAAACTATTCGCGCCAATAATCAACGTTGTTTTCTTCATAAATCTTATCATGTACACAGTTAAAACTTTGGTGCAAGATTGCACCGTAATCCTGGGACTTTCCACCACTTTGGAGCGTATTTTTACCTCTTTTGGTGTGTATCAAAGTTTTTGATTTACCACAAAATTGATAAATTAACGCTCCAAATAGTAGTGAAACCCAAGAAAGTTCCACGAGTGATTCCGGTGAAATCTTGCACCATAATTTATAAATGCTTATCATGCTCAAAATTGAAGATATGAATTTCGAGCTTTCAGTTAAAAACGGGATAATATCCATCTACCCATTAGACGGTACAGTACCGTGTTTTGTTCGTAAAAACCAAAGCACATCTTGAAAAGATTCATGAAGAAAACAATATTGATTATTAGCGCAAATAATTTTTTTTCAATAGAATAATAATTTCTACTGAATAAACCGTTTGCGCCAATAACGAATGCTGTTTTCTTCGTGAATCTTTTCATGTGCAAAGTTGAAGAGATATTCCAGAATACATAAATAGAATAACTCCGAATATTTAACTTATAGTAGTTAAAAACGGGATATATGTCGATTAAACGGTACAGTAACGTGATTTGTTCTTTAAATCCAATGCACATGGTGAGAAGATTCATGAAGAAAACAACGTTGATTATTCAATATAATAACAATTTCTGCTGAATGAACTGTTTGCTCCAATAATGAATGCTGTTTTCTTCGTGAATCTTCTCATGTGCTAAGTTGAAGAGATATTGCGGAATAATATAAATAGAATAACTCCGAATATTTAACTCATAGTAGTTAAAAACGAGGTTTCTGTCGATTAAACGGTACAGTAACGTGATTTGTTCGTAACATCCGATGCGCATGTTGGAAGGGGGGAGGGGGGGGGGTATTCCACCTGCCGGATAAGCCGTTAGCCACCTGGCAAGCCGAATGTCGGAGGATACAGGTGACGTAGTAAATACGCGACACACTCTTATGCAGGTTAGGCGCGGATTACTGTATAGTTAGGTAATGTAGGTATTATTATATATAAAAAAAAGCACGTGAGGGCTGATATGGGTGGGCTGGATATAGGTAACAAATAAATAAGTCATTGGTGTGGGTATGATACTTGGTATTGAAAGTAAATTAAAATCATATGTTTAAGAGGGAGTAGAGATTTGATGAGAAGGAGCATTCCCTCTTTTAATTGCTAATGTAGTTTTTTTCTTTATAATTTTGAGAGTAAACTTTTTCTCTTATAATTATTAACAATAACGATAAACATGTACTATTTTCCCGGAAACTTTTATATAAATGCCGACACAAATACTTAAGTGTATGTAAATATCAGTAAAATTTATATTCTGCTCTTAATTTAAGAACTAAACTGTACAAATGTCAAATATGTAATTTCATTATTTTCTCTACGTTTCTTTGTAGTGTTATAAGTTAATAAATTGCTAAAAGTAGTAGAGTTATAAATTTAATTAAGTCCAAACCTAATTAAAATTATTACTAAATTGTTTGTTTATAATTTTATCAGCATATTACATAGAATGTATTCCAATTTTATTTACTTTATAGACGTTAATAGCAAATTTTTTTAAAGTCTACAATTCGTTTCAAAACTAATAATTAGAAAAAAAACATAATAAAATTTTATTAATATTTTTTTTACTGTAAATTGTTTAAACAACGAGTTACGCTGTGTATTTTAGCCATGTTAATCTCAATAAAGAACTTATAAACAATCCCTTTATTGGAAAGAATTGAATACATTTTAAATTAAAATATTTTTTTAAGTTATATGTTTGGGGTTTTCATATTTCAACAAAACTCAACTAAAATTACTATTAGTCTTTTGATTTCCTTTCGAGAGAAAACCCCACATTCTTTTGAATATCAATTAAAATGGTCTCGTCACAGTGGGCATTGTTTAAGCACAATGCAAACTCGTCTTCCAGAATGAAGGCAATTCCACAATTTGTCTTTGATGAAATATCTTTATGAAAAAATATGTATTAAAAAAAGTCATCGAACATTCGTTTTGATTGGATTTTCATAACATGTGTGTTGGCAGTGTGCCGGTAATTTTATTTTTGCAGTTTTGAAACAAACGGAAATTACTTCTGCGATTCGGTATACATAATAAAAATATTGTAGTAGTTTACTCCATTTTAATTTCCATCAAAGTTTCGTATTGATTCTTTTAAAGTATTTTTGTTTACGGAACTGCAACTGCTTTGTTTGAATCGGTGAGTTTTTAGTTTCTGATATTTTTAGTTGCAAGTATTAAAGATTTATTTAAATAGTCACTCTCTCTCTGACTAGTAAATTGTCTTTAAAATTTAATAATAGTTTTGAAACAAGCGGAAATTATTTTTGCAATTCGGTATTCATAATAAAAATAATGTAGTAGTTTAATCCATTTCAATATACATCAAAGTCTCGTATTGATTCTCATATTAATTGCTAAACCGCAACTGTTTTGTTGGAAACGGTGAGTTTTTAGTTTCTGATATTTTTAGTTGCAAGTATTAAAGATTTATTTAAATAGTCACTCTCTGACTAGTAAATTGTCTTTAAAATTTAATAATAGTTTTGAAACAAGCGGAAATTATTTCTGCAATTCGGTATTCATAATAAAAATAATGTAGTAGTTTAATCCATTTCAATATACATCAAAGTCTCGTATTGATTCTCATATTAATTGCTAAACCGCAACTGTTTTGTTGGAAACGGTGAGTTTTTAGTTTCTGATATTTTTAGTTGCAAGTATTAAAGATTTATTTAAATAGTCACTCTCTGACTAGTAAATTGTCTTTAAAATTTAATAATAGTTTTGAAACAAGCGGAAATTATTTCTGCAATTCGGTATTCATAATAAAAATAATGTAGTAGTTTAATCCATTTCAAAAAACATCAAAGTCTCGTATTGATTCTCATATTAATTGCTAAACTGCAACTGTTTTGTTGGAAACGGTGAGTTATTTGTTTCTGATATTTTTAGTTGCAAGTATTAAAGATTTATTTAAATAGCCAATATGAAAAGTAAATTATTTTTAAATTTAATAACTCGGTTTTAAATTTTATGTAGACATTTAAATTTCAACAAATTGATCCTACAATCACTTAAATCGATTGCTATTTTTTGTTAAATTTATTTAGTGGTTATCGATAATACTAGCAATTACACTAGGACCCAATAGTTCCTGTGCACGAATCCCCATGCGAATAAGTATTCTTGTATCAGTTTTAGTAGTTTCGGTTTAAGTATTTTAATTTGTTCAATTTATGCTATGATTCTAGACTACGATCTTTGCATTCTTGAAATTAGCTTTAACTAATCATAAATAGAATTATTAAAGCAAATTTTGTTTTTCGTAATGAATCCAACGCATTTACACCAAAGGTAATGTTTTTCTTTTAATTACTTCAGATAAAGGAGGAAGCGAGACATCTAATGAAACTCACTTTGACAAAAAACTGGAAACCTAGCGAAGTTTTCAGCTAAACTCAGATGCTCTTCGAAGCTTTCATGCAATATTGATCATCATGATTTTCTTTACAAAATCAATTAAAAGTTCCTTTTCTTATTACGTAAAACCGCCGTCTCCTTCAACCTTTCGATTTGGTTCTTCCGCATTCTTTCATTTTTCACGTTTTTCCACCAAAATTTTCGGCAGCAGACAACGGACAACAGAAAACAAAAACATGGACGTCAACATTTTCCTAAAATGGACATCTCCTTACACGAATCTACTTTACAAAAATCAAAATAAATGTTTAAAAAGGGATTTTTTTGAGAATTCGCTTACATTTCCTCTTCTGCATCAATTCGACAACTGAAAGAGGACGACGTTAACGTTATTTACGACGTTATTGTGTCTGATAGTTACTTCCGGTCAGGATCATGGTGTGTGTCCCCTACCAATTTCAATAACTGATGAAGCCTCTATACGCAGAATCGTCTACATTTTCAAGGGCATGTGAATATCAAGTAGTGCCAATTACTACTATTGTGGTACTATTGTACTATTTGTGGTATCGTTTATTTATTTATTAAGTTTGGGGAACAAATCGTACGCATAAGTAGAATTGGGTTTCTGAGAAATTTTCTGTTGAGACTGAAGCTGCATTGAAAACATATCTGGCAAACACATGTTGCGGTGGTGTTGAGAGCGGTTTGTTGGCGAGGGGCTATTTTAAGATTGGTTCTTCTTGTTACAGGTAAATGGTTCTTTTAAGCTTTTGTTAAATCAATTTTTAATATTGATTTTTCTGATCGATTTTTAATAGTTATTGATTTATTGAAAATAAGTTTTTATGTAACTACAAAGATATAATACAAATAAAATAGTATAAAAATATAGCTTTAAAATATATTTTAATGCATATTACCACAATTTTCTTATTTTGGACAAACTCAATTTAAATTTTCCTTCATATACTTTTTGCTAATTTGTTAATGCGGTTCTAAAATACGACGCCCGTCGCCAATAGCCCTCGTGTAGCTCTAGTGCGACGATAATTCAAACCTAACCTAATTTGTTAATTTATTTCCCTGCAATTTATTACATAAAACTTAAGTGAATCTGCATATTTTTACGTATCACATCGGCTATTTGGAGTATACGCTTAGGAGTCTAAGCTTTCGCAATTTGCACTGTAAGTTCAAGGCTGTGGAAAATCGTTTAAAATTGTTTACTCTCAAAAAGCGCGCGTGGGCAACTTCAATTTTCTCTCTTCTTCAATTTTTGTAGACATAAATATAAAGCGAATCGATAATTTTAATACCCTCTTTTACACATTTTTTTGTCCACTTGCAAGTTTAATGAGCTTCGGATGTCGAAAAATATTTTAATCATCTTTGTGACTTTTAATTAATTAATTGGTTGTGGAAATTGAAAACAGATTTAAGTGCTTTGCAAAAATACATGTATTTTTCTATCCCTCTTCTTCCCATAGTTAAAGAACTACAATTATTATGTTAAGTTTTGTAGAAAAATATTTTATTATTATGTATAAGTTTTTTTTGTTTCACGCGTTTTTTTAAGTTATGTGGATAAAGCAGATAAAAAAACTAACGAAAATCACATTGTTTACGACATTAATAAAATTTTTTAGCAGTTTATTTATCGTGTATTAAATAGAAAACACAAAACTTGAATACATGTGCAGCATTTTATTTAAACCGGAATAGGAAGATACTCTAATACGAATGTTACATTATTTTGTTTTTGGTGTTGCGAATTTCCGGATTTCTGTTATTGTTCCAATAACAATACGGCACATTTTAAAATAATAAAAAACAGCTTTATTTTGCATATACCTTCCTCTTCAACTCTTACGGAATTCAACATGAACTAATTTAAATAGTGATAGTGGTTCAACCCCCCATTACTACTCATTTCGTGACACAACGTCTCATAAAATGCTAGATTTGATGTCTTAACGATTTTGAGATCGTGTTTTCTAAAATTCGAGTTTTATGTCTTGAAAATTTTGAATTGATTGGTATTACATATACAGTGGTGGAAATTGATTTATGAACCGGCAGTTTTTTAAAAGTATTTCTTTATTAAATGCGTTTTTATCGATTTAAATTTCATGCACTATGCAGGCTTTGTATTATAATTATACCTCGTAAATAAAATTTTATAAATTTCGTAAACAATTTTTAACATTTACTAACATTTCTGCTGAAGACAGATCTTGGATATTTTCGAAGATCCTTTCAATAAAAATTAAAATCATCACGTCCATCCAAATTGAATTTTTTCCCATCATCAAATTTCCCTTTTTTTCCCATTTCTCTCGATCCACCCCCACCCAATCCATTTTTATGTAGTTATGACCATATTTTAATAGCCTGTTTTTATGGTGAAGAGTCAGCTTTGGACAAGCCTTCATTTTGGAACATTTCAAGTTCGACGATGATATCAATATTTGTCCTACTCTTCTGGGAGTTACAGAAAGTGATAGTTCATGACAAATTCGTCCTGTAATGCACAAATTCTGCCACAAATGGTAACTTTTTGGGAAGCAAGTCCAAAAATCCTGCTTTTCTCCCTCGTCCCACGAGGGTTACACCTTTTTTATTGATGGTTTTTACCGTAGTCAGAATGATTCTTCAAATATTTATGAATTATATTAATTGATCGCTTAATTAATATGCTGATTTCTCTTGCAGATTAGTTACAATAATATATAAGGGTCATTTTTTACCTTTTTGGCTTCAGGCAGTCCCGCAAGCTTTCCTATTTAGTAAAATGGGAATAAAACAGATAAATTTCAACAAAGTTGGCCTTAAGCTTATTTATAAACAATGATAGTAAGCTCCCCTGAAGTTCAAATGAAGAACTAGTTAAAATATTTGGTACCTGGGTTCAAAATAAGTTTGAGTTCATAAATCAATTTCCACCATTTGACATGCTAAAAAACTAAAAATAGATATATTTTTATTTAATATCATTTTTTGAAAAAAATTATGTGCGAAATTCCTTTATTATACTCTGAATATACAACACACAGAATTCGAATTGTGAGCACTTAGTACAAAGCGATATCTGGTGAAAAGAATGTTAGTTCATAAATCAATTTCCACCACTGTATTTGTAGTGCACCTCGAATATGTGTTATTGTGTGCAAAAAATGTACCAAAAAGATAGAAAGCAGTTATTTAAATTATAAAATGCAAATATATCAACTATATTTGTGACATACGATTTCAAAGTAACAAAGCGTAAATTGATCAATTATTTTTAGTTTTGATTTAAACCACTATAAAAATGAGCCCCTTATACTGCACTATTTCCAAAAGAATTACAAAACTTATTTTTGAGTTAAAATTATTTAAATATGTTCCACGTTGATAACGTTTGCTGCTCGTTAAGAAATTGGTAAAATTGTTGGGCTACAATCAGGTACTGATTCAAAGATTTGCCGCCTGTAGGCTGCGATCAATTTACCGCCAAATATAGTTTTCTCGACTATTTTTCTTCTTTTTTCTACGTAGGGTCACATGGGGGAATTATGGATCACTCTCTTTCCGGGGTAAATAATGATAACTAAGTTTTAAGGATTAAAAATGGTTTTTAGAAAAAAAATAAATTATGCCAAGTCATCCTTATACATTCTATTTTCTTATATCAAGTTCAAAAACAATGTAACTCTGCAGAAAATAATAGAAAAAAAAAACTTTTTACACTACTATAAAAACATCTTCAAAAAAGATTGTCTTTGAAAAACATGATTTTTTTAAAGATCCATACTGGAGAAACATATTTGAACTAACTATTTTGTTGGTGCTATTTTTCAATAGGAAAAGGTCTAAGCTTTTCATTCCGATATAAATTTTTTCATAATTATTTTTTTTTAATGATTTTAAAGGTATATCGATTTATCCCCCAGTTTACTGGGGTAATTCTGGATCACTGGGGTAATTCTGGATCAGTCATATTTTTTAATTTTTCATGTGTTTTTAGCTAAGTGGTATATGTCATTTTGAAGTATAAAATCAGATTAGGCTGTATTCCAAATTTCATTAAAAAATTCAAATTAGAAATTTATATTTAAAATTTAAATAACGAAAAATTTAATCTACATTGAAATAGCATGAAAATTCTATTTTTATTCAATATTTTCACTGTTGCCATTGCTTTAAACTTACGAGAAAATTTATTTAAAATAAAAACTTTTGAAAGAATATTTATTTGTGCCATATAATTCAGTTTGGATTGCTGTAATAAAGTCCATTGAATTTTTTTTGTCAAAATAGAGTTCTTTTGATGGTTCATTATACATGTATGAAGAAAGATGCATAGAGAATTCTAACTTGGCATTAAAAAAAATATGCCAAGTTTCGCTTTCATTACTTTTATGTGCTAAAACAATCTTTATGTACTAAAAAAGATATAATTTGGAATATTAATTTACTTTTAATATGCATTACTATTAAAAAAAGGGGGTGATCCATAATTACCCCATGTGTGATCCATAATTGCCCAAACCCGGGGTAATTCCTGATCACTCAATAATTAAAATAAAACTAATAATAATTAAGTTTTACGTAAAGTGATTATTTAAATAAATTCTAAATTATTTAAGCTTACTCCATGCAAAATTAAATCGTTCTATCTTTCATACTTTAGAAAAAAATAGGATGTTGTGATTTTTTGATCCATAATTCCCCCATATGACCCTATTAGAATCATCTCTGTACACTCATCTATGAACATCAAAACCGAAATAATAGGCGATTTTTTTTAAAAAACTGTTCTACTATTTTTCTTTCAACTTCCAAATCCGGGGGAGAATCTGCAATTGTCCTTACAGCTACGATGTTTACTACTAAATACAATATTACTACAATAGTAGTAATATTAGTATATACGTTTACGATTTACGCATTAATGTACATTATTACTTGTTTTATTTTATTAAAAATATTACACTCTTAAAACAAAAGAGTGAAATTCACTCCATTAGGAGAAGTACATTTTCTACAATGGAAAGGAGTGAATATTAACTCAGACTGAGTTGCAAATCACTCGTTTGGAGTGATCCTGTCGGAGGTTTAACACACAAAGGATCCACTCCTCTAGGAGAGGTGCATTTTCTAGATTGGAGGAGTGAAATTTTCCCAGACTGAGTTAAAATAGCTCGTTCGTTTTAAGAGTGTAGTATCTTTATAATAATTTTTTTAATGCCGAATGCCGCTTTATTGGACGTTGAATTTGCCGCCTCCAAAAATGTGCCTCTTCAGGCTACAGCCTACTTAGCCTATCTAGAAATCCGGCCCTTGCTACAATACGAATATCCTCCCCTTTTTCAGATGAAATGCCATTATTATAAAATAAAACCGCAGACAACTTTTCGTAAAAATCGACAGATGCGTCACTATTCCGCGCTCATCTGACAACAATCCATTGACGTCAATGAATTCCGACTGTCGAATCAAGCGTGAAATACAATTAAAATGTGTGAATAGCGGATTTTGAAATTCGTTGAAGCAGTAATTAGCTTCTCAAAAGAATGGCGCGCATTTTGATTTCTTTTTGTTATTTCATCAGGCGTAATGAAGTTCCTGTGCATAGGTTTACATGGTATTTTGTGTTAAATGCTTACACTAATGAGAGAAGAATTTCGGTTATAAAATTTAAATATTTTGTGGACTAATTATAGGACGAAACTTTAACTTTATTGGTAGTGCGAATAATCCAACAAATTTTCTTAAAGTGTGTTGAATATATCCTAATTGACACATCAGTGTAAAGGCAAATAAAAGTGTCCCCAACGTAGAGATAAGAATTCGACAGAAATGCTGCCAAGTCAAAAACCAATACAAAAACAGGTTTGCTAACTGAAGCTATTGATCGCTTCATATTAGGCCCAAACAAACGCTTGGCGAATTACTTGCCGTCAACTACGCTATATTTTGAGAAGCTTGTTGAAATGAAATATAAACCAAGTTTGTAGAGCTGATCAAGAAAAGTTCCCACTAATGATTATTTCGGTCGTTATTTATCCTTCATTTTTGTTTTTGTTAATACAAAACATTCTAAATTGATTGTAAGACACAAAATGTGCACTATGGGACGTCTTCATGCATTACGAAGATCTGAATTCGCCACTAGTCTATGAGTAGCTCTATGTGAAGCTAAAGCGAACCAACCAATCCAATGCAAAAATATTTTTCAGGCGACTTCAATAGTTTTTCTCCCCGAGCATTTCCACGTATTCCTATCTCTAGACCGGGGCCACTTTTATTTTCTTTACCCTGTTTAAGCTGCATTTAGCTCACCCCTCTTACATCCAAGAGGTTTCGTGAGTTCAATTTCACTTTTTCTCACTTCGTCGAGTTAATAATCTTTCGAGAATGTATGCAATGATTTCCATGAGAATAGCAATTTAGATACTTGTAAAATAAGTAGACAGGGAAACTTAGATAAAATTTAGTATTTTTTATTTAGCTCGAAGAGTAAACGGGAAAAACCGATTGATTTTGTAGAGAAGTTTCCTTAGCAGGCCACTTTGGCGATGATAGCGAGTGATCGCCTAAACTTGTGTAAGGAAATCAGTTCCTACCACAGAGATCATAGTTAGAGTAATAGAGTGGCAGATCACGTGACCTCCAATGCTAACGACGGGACGCACAAGGAGCTCCCAGAAGAGCCCCAATGAAGTCAGTGTTGCAGTTCACGTGATCTGCCATTCTAATACTGTAACTACTATCTCTGTAGTTCCTAGCTACCAAGATTCAGGCGATTGACGATCCCGACGCTTGGACCAGCGAAGAAGAAAGAGAGAAACCGGTTTTCTGCCGCCAATGTTCGCAAAGAAGACAATTGCGGGCGTCCGTCTAATAAATCAATGGATTCTTCCCGTGTACTCTTCATTTTTCAATGATAAATTGGTTGTCTAAAGTCGATGGTAGATTTCGACGGAATGCTCACCAAAATGGCGAAGAATCTCGAAGCTCTTCCACCGACCAATCAGAGGTTCAGATTTTTATGAGAAAGTGTGAAAAGGTCAAGTTTAAAATTTGCTAACTTAACAGTTTCTGTGGGAACTTTATTGATGTAAGCGACTGCTTGTCGCCGACAGGATGCGGTTGGAATGTTAAAATACTAAGTGATATTAAGGATATGTGAAAAACGTAATTTAAATTATTAAGTTTAATTTGGGTCAAAAAGTAATTAAGTTTTGGGGTTAAATATAGGATGTGAAGGGGGTTAAGTTATAATATGTCATATTTATACACATTTGCATCTGCTTTCATATCTGCATCGATGCGAACAAATTTTTATGAGTGGATGTAAAGGGTATGTTACATGGAATATTTTTGTTGTAACGCAGTGCGAAATATTTATTTCGATTTATTTTTCTTATGATATAAGTAATAATGGAAATAAATTAATTAATTTTGAAACAAAAGTAATCGATTAGTCGTTCTCAAAGGCCTAAGTATATTTCAAACTTCATATCAAACCTTTTCATTATATTCCCACTAAATTTTAGAGTTAACTTTAAGTTGTTACAATAGAAAACTACAATGAGCTAACAGTAAGTACTGTACTGTAAGCTATAAACATAAATATAAATGAAAAACTTCAAACTATTTCTAAACTGATGTAACCTAAGAAATTATGGATGGTTTTAGGGAGTACAGCCCCCTATTTTGAGGAATTTATACAAAAGCTAATTACGCTTTCAAAAATGAATCACTTTACTATGCAATTTTATAAAACCAGACCTTATTACAAGACGACCTTATTACACAGACCTTATTATTGACGATTCATGAATCCTCAAGCCTCATTTCCTTAATTTTGAGGATTGTTTCGTCAAACTCTCGCGTGACTTTTTAGTAAACGCGAGTTCTCACTTTTACGATCGTGATTTGACGATTCTGTATCTTGACTTTGAGGAAACAGAATCTCATTGTTGTACTCACATGCTCAAAAATGACGAAATATTTCTTTAGATTAGACGACATTCAAATCCTCATAAAAATGACGATTCGAATTTCCTCACTCTGAGGAAACGAAAACTCGGAGCATTTGCCAGCATTGGAATCGTCAAAATTAAGGAAAAATTCGTCGTTTTTGAGCATTCATTTTTTAGAGTGTGGTGAAATGCCTTATTTATTCATATTTACTTTATTCAACAAAAACAATGACTTTCAAACTTTTATTTCAAAACAAAGAATATGTTTAGTGATGAATAATGAACGTTTCTTAGAAACAGATTACAATGCTGAAAAAAAACATAGAAAGAACACAAATACCACTAATGATGCGGCTATGCCAAAATCTAATTGTCTATCAAGAATCAAATCTTTTGTTTTTAGGTAGTTGCGCAAAACTTTTAATAACTGTTGACATTTTCCATACTTTTCTTCGAAATTTAATCGAACATTCTTGAATGAATTGATTCTTATTTCCGTTACAAAGGATTTTTATCAAGGTTATTTTAAAATTGAAAGTTTTCTCTTCATTAAAATGTGTTAGTACTGCTACGAATGTCCGACCCCTATGATAAAAGTGTGTTATTATTTCTTTACAGAGAAACATGTTGAAACATAAAAAGTTACTGTCCAATACTAGGCGGCCCGATGTCTTTATTAAAGAGCTTAAGGTAAGTTATGCTATATTGTATTTATATTATTTTTTTAAAAACATGTCGTCGCCAATTTCAAGAGCCTCAGCTCCGGTAAGCAATGGCGGGATCTGATAATTCCCGACTTCATCCCCCACAATCTGGAAAGGAGTGCTGCAGTCGCCCGCTTTCGCATGGCCACCGGACACGATTATCTGCAGGCCCATCTCCACCGCATTGGTGTGACCAACACGGACATTTGCCCGCTCTGCACGTCTGAAAGGATGGTTGCTAGCCACTTGTCGTCGTGTATTGGACTTCAACACCTCTCCCCTGACTTGGTTTCACGCTACTGGGAGGCTCCGTCTAATGGCTCAAACGCCACCGACGGACATTGGCTAAACTGAACTAACTGGCTATATTATATTTATATTTTAAATAATGTGTATTTATCCTGAATTCTATCAATGTAAAAGCCTGGGCATTAGTAAGAAAATGCTACATACAAGATACTGGACATTGGACTATTTTCTTCGATATTTGTAAATTTGTGTACTTAATAGGTGTTTCTTTCATTAATTTGTTTCGAAAAGGTAGATCAAAAGTTATAAGTAATATATCAATATATTTGTATAATGTATAATAACATAGCCGCCTTTTCTTAATGACATATTGAATTACTTTTAATTGGGAAAGAGAATCTTTAGAGCAGACTTATTTTCTTTTAACTGCTTAAATGTTTTAAACAATAATCGAAAAAATCACTGAAATCAATATTCTTCGATGGGCTTGATACTTTTGTTTATATAACGTATGTATTTTGTCATATAACGTATAGAATTCCTATTTCTTTTCATAGAGCCTGGTGGAGATGTCTCTCACCACACCTCTGCAGGATGACTGCATCTACAATTCCCCTCTCGAACTTATTTCAGAACTGCTCCAGGAGGTAAGAGACTTTTTGACTATCTACATGACATAAACCCTCAAAATCTTATATTTTTAATCTCAATTAAACTTGATAACTTAAATTACCTTTTTCACATACCCTAAATATCACTTGGTACTAATATATCATACCCTAAATATCACGTCCCATTTTAACATCCCAACCGCATCCTGTCGACGACAAACAGTCGCCTACATCAATAGTTCCCACAGAAACTGTTTAGTCATCACATTTTAAACTTGACCTTTTCAAACTTTCTCATAAAAATATGAGCCTCTGATTAGTCGGTGGAAGAGCTTCGAGATTCTTCGCCTTTTTTGTGATCATTCCGTCCCACACTACCGTCGACTTCAGACGACTAATTTATCATTTACCAATGTCGGGCAGCGAGCTTTTTTTTTTTAAAAGCAAGCAAAATCCCGTTATATTTTACACGACTTTTAACTTTTTTTTTCGCCCTGCAAAAGTTGCTTCAACTGTTATTGGATGTTGATGATGTCAAATTAAAAAATCCGTAGATCTCCGTCTATCTTTCTAGATCTCCGTAGTGGATGCGTGAAAGTGCAACAACAAGTCGTATTATGACTTTTTATGGATTTCCGATACTTTCTCTCTTTTTTCGTTCTCTTTAAACTTATTAACAATTACTCACAATAAAAATGTTCAAAGTCTCTAATGGACTTGAGTAGTCGCAATTACACACTCAAATAGTGGCCTATGTTCTAGTGTCACATCAAAAGCCAAATTGGGACTCTTTAATTTTCAAATCCTGCATAAAATAATTCAACAAAATTGAAGATTCTTAGTTTAAATTGCTTTTCTAAATAATCCTAAACTCTAACGCATGCGACCACGTTTTCGCCAAATAGATTACTTTATTCAGATTTACAACATATTTATCTTCATAACAACCATGAATACAGTTTTCATATTCAATAATTGCCGATATTATTGTAAGGCCATTACTATGTTAAATCTGAAAGAATGAAGAAATCTATTTGATATTAAATTTGGACTACGTTGCATTTGTGTAGGCTACAAAAGCAAAGAATGTCTGTTACCCATAGATACTATTTCACCGTCTCACCTATTTTTTTCTTTTTCCAAAAGTGGCCTCAACTGTTGCAATTGTGTGTTGTCATAAAAGCCGACAAACCGACTGCAACATTCCCTCTGCGAAGCTATTATAGCGTGAAATTGCAGTTCTTGTTTCACTGTTAAAGACCTTACGTGTGATTCCTAAAATTTCTAACTTCGTAAAAAAATAAAAGAAAAGCCCCCCAACAATCATTCTCTGTTTCCATTGCTTTTCTAAGCAAAACTTCACACCCAAACACAAGCTCTGTTGCATTTACCACCTCAACTTTTTTGCTCCCCCACTTTTCTGAAAAAGTTGCCGCTCTGGCTATGGTTTGTTTGACAAAACTTTAACTAATTAGTGACTAAGTGAAAGTTGGTTGGTAGACATTTATTTTCAGGCTTGTGTGCTTGGTCAGAGAACAGCTTATAAACCTTATTCAAGTAAGACAGACACACACATACGTGACAGATGCTGCCATCTATCGCTCGCCACCTCCACAATTTAGACATGTCCCTGAATTTAGTCTCCAGGGACCTTATCCGTGGGAAACTGGGCAATGACCGCCCACGGGACTTTCGGACCTAACAGATTTAACTAGCACGTACTCCGCATATACTCGAGAAACACAAACATCCACGCCATTTCAGGATTCTAACCCGAACCCAGAGGCTCCAAAGTCTAGCTCGCTAACCATTGCGCCACCGGGTCGGCTAAGTGAAAGCAAAATATTATATCGTATTTGTATATTTTCTATCTGGAAATCTACGTGTGGACTTTTGTAGAATTTCCTACACAGCCTCATTTTACAGTTTTCCTGATTACCGATGTCCCTATAATAAACGAGAATGTTGGCAAACGACCAACGAAATAAAGTTATTCTTATTATGATTCTCATTGTAATGGATGTTTCTCAGTTTAATGTCACCAGTGCCCACATGGCCAGGGCATAATTTATACAAATAGAGAGGGATGTAATTTTTATAATCAAATGGCTCTCCTTTGAAAAATCTCGGCACTTTGTTCAATGTAAGAGCTTAGAGGAAGAACGTGTAGAGTGACATTTTTGAAAAAAATCGAGATCTGTGCCAATAAAATTTTACTACTTTCTTTAACGATTACAAGTTTCCAATTTATCATAAATTATAAGTTAAGTTGAGTATATTTTTTGCGGTTTGCAAGTACCGTTTTCAACAGATCTGAGTGCGAACTAAAAACTTCGAAGCTCATTTTCTCGTATGCACCTTTTTGCCACTTAGCACGTTCTTCCACTATGCTTTTCAATTGTATTATATTTATTAATAATTATTTTCGGTAACTTATTATGGGATATTTTTTTCTCAATATTGTTTTTTAAAGCATATTTTGGCACGTGTCTCGTCGAAAACAGGCTCTGAGTGTCACATGCCATCAATAAACATTAAAACATTCATTTGTCAAACTACCCCATTATCTGTTTAAACGTTTTTTTCCTTCATGTGGATGTTCAATAGAAACCTCTTTGCTGTTTACTGTTTGCACTTTACCATACAAATGAATCATGGAAATTGTTTATTTAAATTATATCGATCACCCGTTAGGTTTTTTTTCCCCGTGGATTTTAATACAGTAAATGTGGAGATAATGCAAAACAAAATGTTAATAATATAAATTTGATAAAAGTGTAAATAAATAAATGTTAAAACTTCGATTTTTAAAATCTTGTACGTTATACAATGTATGTAGTCTTGTATGTTATACAATTTCTAGAACTTTATTTTTGAAAAATGTCTACTGTATTCATTCTTCTATCTCTTATGTTTTCGTAGACATCTTACACTATTATACAGGCGAGAAACTTAATATCAAACTTACAAAACTAAAAATTACTTGTTATAATTTCTTCAAACTGACACAACAAACTGTTACAGGGTGTTGTTGTCATCTTCTAAAAAGTTCCAAAAAAGAACTCTTTTTGATGCAATGCTCTGGCACGGGGCCAGAACAAAGGTAAACGAACTGTCCCACCTTTCTGGAGGTGTGTCCCATCGAGTTGTTGTAGTTGTGTCCTCTCCGCTCTGATTAGGTTGGCTGCGATCCCATTAGAGCCCGATGTTTGTTCATTAAGCGTTGGTTACTATGCAAAGCAGACTAAACCTTTGCAGCTTGTCATGAGATAATGAAGCACTCGCGCCTGAAAGGATTGAATGTCAAGGATAGGCGGGATTTTGTTATTTGTTAAGTCAGAGGCAATTTTCTTAATTGATTTTCATGAAGCCAATTGAAATCAAGGTGTTTTTGTTTTTGTTTCTTAGACGAAAATTCGAATAAATTAACGTACTAGTTGGTTGAGTATTGTTAAATTATATTTTAAGTTGAAATAAGTCATTTTTATTTTCTTGCATATTATAGATGCTGTTTGATTACAAAATTTGATCTGAATTATGTAGGAGGTTAAATTAATTTAAGCTGTATAAATGGAATACCTGATAACTATCTGCTAATAAAACTAATCGGCCAGGGGTGGGGGGTGGTTAAACTGCAGTAAATTGGACCATTCTTTACTCAGAAATAATCTATCTTTCAGTATATTTTGTTATAAAATGCACAGTAAGGTGTGATAGGACCCTTTTGTAAATCATAATTGCAATTATAGAAAGGGGCGAAGAGTAGTTTTTGTTGTTATGAGAAGGGGGGGGGGGGTTCGGCTAAAATAACTACAAAACCATTTCCTGTCAATAAACAAATCGTTGCAATTCAATTTTTTCAAAGGCCCTCGGTCGTCTTCGCCATTTGTATAATGCGATCAGGCGTCCCTTTTTTGGCGGGACAGTCCTGCTTTTGTCTCCCTGTCCCACCGACAGAATGTCCCTCCAATGCGTCCCAAATTTCTGTTTCAATAAAGAAAAAAATATATAAATAAAATATAGATTTTACAACTGTTTTGAATATAACTTTATGCTCAAAACCTTAAAAGACCTTAATATTAATATTTGTTCTTTATATTCGATAACTTCGAATAGGGGCCCGGATGGCCGAGGCCAGCAGTCTGCGTGCTGTAACGGGTGTGGGTTCGATTCCCGCCTTCGCCCTGGGAGTACTTCCTTTCTCTGTGACAGTAAAAAAACTCTTTCTGTGTCTGTCTTACTTGACGAAGGCTTATAAGCGGATCTCTGATCAAGAATACAAGCCGGAATATATATGTACCCTACACTCTTAAAACAAAAGAGTGAAATCCACTCCTGCAGGAGAAGTGCGTTTTCGACACAGAAAAGGAGTGAATATTAACTCAGACTGAGTTATAAGTTAAAATTACTCGTTTGGAGTGATCCTGTCGGAGTTTTTACAAACATAGGATCCACTTCTATAAGGGAAGTGCATTTTCGACACTGGGGAGTGAAAAATAACTCAGACTGAGTTAAAATCGCTCGTTTGTTTTAAGAGTGTACCCTACCCTACCCTAACTTCGAATAATTTTACCTATTCATAAATTATTTCTCTGTTTTCTATTGTTAGTAGTTGTTCTTTAAATTGGGGAAGGGGTAACAAGAGAACGCCCTGAATTTGGTTTTAAAAATCTAGGCACATAACATTTGTCGAAAGATCTTCCAATAAATGATGGTGCCCGTGGGAATGCTTGGCGGCTGTTTTTCGATAGGAAACAGCTGTTTTCTTGGCCGCACAATACTTCCGAAATCAATACTTTCCGTACCAGCGCGTGCTACTGCACTCGAGCAGTACATGTAATTTGGCGGGTGTATGACATCGCATTGAAGGGTTTGGCACGCAAAAAACAGTTTAAACATTTGTCGACGACGTTTTTAAAGTGCTCGTTTGCTGAAAGATTTCCTTGGGATGACCTTTTATTCAGTAAAGATTTGAGTTGCATTTAATTCTATGTTATTTTCCACTCCTATTTCATTTTCATTATAATGACAACATAAAACATTCATATTGCTGTAATAATTTAGAGTATACAGTTTAAACGTAGGTCTACGTCGTTTTTGAAGTGGCTCGTTTGCTGATGATTTCCTTGGGATGACCTATAGTTTAGTAAAGTTTGTAGCACACAAATTTGAGCTGTATTTAATCCTATGTTATTTTATACTCCTAATTCAATTCGCCTTATAATGACAACATAAAAAATTCCTTTTTCTGTAATAATTTATAGTATACAGCTTAAACATATGTAGACGTCGTTTTTAAAGTGGCTCGGTTGCTGAAAGATTTCCTTGGGATGACCTTTTATTTAGTAAAGTTTGTAGCAAATAAATTTGAATAAAAATTTGAGTTGTATTTAATTCTATGTTATTTTCCACTCCTATTTCATTTTCATTATAATGACAACATAAAACATTCATATTGCTGTAATAATTTAGAGTATACAGTTTAAACGTAGGTCTACGTCGTTTTTGAAGTGGCTCGTTTGCTGATGATTTCCTTGGGATGACCTATAGTTTAGTAAAGTTTGTAGCACACAAATTTGAGCTGTATTTAATCCTATGTTATTTTATACTCCTAATTCAATTCGCCTTATAATGACAACACAAACCATTCATATTGCTGTAATAATTTATAGTATATAGTTTAAACATTTGTCGACGACGTTTTCAAAGTGGCTCGTTTGCTGAGAAAGATTTCATTGGGATGACCTTTAGTTTAGTAACGTTTGTAGCAAACAAATTTGAGTAAAGATTTGAGTTGTATTTAATTCTATGTTATTTTACACTCCGATTTTCATTCTCATTATAATGACAACATAAAACATTCATATTGCTGTAATAATTTATTGTATACAAGGGTATATTAGAGTAAACCAAGGAAGTTGCTGTACCTAGACTTACATAATTTTGATAACATCGTGGACTAGAAACCTCCAAATATCGGTTTAGAATAATCTCTATCCCCTATTTTTTAAAACTTCCAATGATAGTTTTTTTCCCCTCGTAACAGAAAAAATAGAAGTAGGAGTAAATTACTATTCACATTTACTTTCATTTAAAGGCGGGCATATTTCAACCTTAAGACACTGATATAATTATAGAACCGTTACAGAGTACTGCAGCCAGTATCGTACTTTAAAAAGTAGTTATTATATATACTCGTTAAGACTGTCATGGTCAATTAATTGTTCTGTTAACTAATTAAAAAAAACTTAAATTCCAATATTATCCATTCAATAAAGTTTTGGAACGAAACCTTTGACCTTGAAACAGAAATGGTCACGATTGGATCGTAAAATATGTATTTAAATATCAAACTCTAATTACAAGAAGCTTTGGTACTAATAAAAGTGCTTTATGTATTATTATAACTTTCATCAAAAATGTGTTTAAACATTCGATTATATGCTAGACAGAAATAACTTCTGTGTCATTTGTGCGTACAATTTCAGTTTTTTATCATTAATTTGTTAGTTTCTGTTTACTTTTCTGATGCTAGTTGTACCTTTGGCACTCGACAAACGTATCTAAAAAAGGGTTCGACAAAACTTCGCCATTATTTAAAATATTTATGTGATACTTTTGTTAAAACAATTATCCGTTCAATAACTTTGATCTTTGATCACAATGTGATCAAGTAGGAATAAAAGTTACAATCACAATGAGTGGAATTCTTTACCAGAATACGTTGTGTATTCGAAGAAAGTGGAAGATTTCAAGAAGAATCTCAATAGCTAACGGAAACTAGTAAGGAATTAGATATATTTTGGAGTTGGACCAATCCTGCTGGGCCTCTGGCCTGTTGTTGGTCGACAATTTTTGTATTTGTATTTGAAATCGGGTTTCTTTCATTTAATCTAATAGGGTAAGAGGCATAATTTATTTTTAAATTATCTAAAGGCAGAGTATACCTCTTATAACCATTCTTTGGAGGTTTGTTGCTAAAAAAACCACATTCAAATACTTGCCATTATTCTAGAAAAAAACACACACTCAAAAACGCTAAAAAATTAAATAAAACATCTTACTCTTTTACATAATATATGTTTTTTAATTTACATTACTTCTTTCTTGTTTCAGAGTTCTGTGTGGCTTCCTAAATCTCTGAACGAGGATATAATCTCTGTGATATGCCCACTGCTAGAGCTGACGTCTCCGACGCCCGAGATTTGTGAATTCCTCACAACGGTAAGCAAAGGCTAAACATATATTATGTTATGGTATAAAAAATGAAGATTTTTTTTCTAGCCAAATGACAATTTTAAGTTAAAATTTTCCTTTCTTTTTTCTTTTTTAAAGGATTTTTTTTTAAAATTAAGTTTAAGGAAAACATTTTTTTTTTTAAAGTTTCAACCCTTTTCTTCTCGCACCCGTAAAATCACAAGGTGGGGTTTTGTATTTTATTTCCGTATGATACTTCCGGGTAGGAGTGTGTTCCGTAGTAACGCTTAAATAAGATGAGAAGTAACTTAAATCCATCAACTACATTAATAAAATTAAATAACTTTTCTTTAAATTTCAAGCTAAAACAAACAAAAAAAATCAAATAAATGTGTATATTGTTTATAAATATGTTTTTTGTTTTAAAATTTTCAGGGATTAAAAATGGGCACTTTTCTAACAGTTTTCTTGAAAATTCTGGATCGTTAATGTTTTTACTTTTGGAACTACTTTTGCTTATTAAATATATAAATCCAGGGTCGGATTAAAAGATTTGCCCCCTGTAGGCTACGATTGAAAATTATTAGCTTTGTTATTAGCTTTGTTTGTTAAAAATATTCGTGTCTGATATTTTTTAAATGTCGAATGCCGCTTTAATTGGTCGCAAAATTTGCCGCCTCAAAAAATTCGCCGCTCTAGGCTACAGCCTATTTGCCTATTCAAAAATCCGGCCGTTTATAAATCTAATTACTACCGATAGTCTGCCATTATGTGCATCATAAAGTAAAAATTTTAATATTGTTTTGTTCACAAGCATTTAAAGCTAAAAATTTACATTAATACAAAAAACAAAATTATGACGCGAGGTTAAAAATCTGATTTCACTTCTGCCATATGTTTAAAATAAAACTAAACCTTTACATCAACAAAAACCTTCTGAGGAAGTCAAAATCAGATTTCACTTCTTTTAACAACGAAGTTTTACAATTGACAACATTTTTATAGGTCATGAAAGGTAACATCTGTTTATAACTTTGACATTTGGAATTCGAGATAAAAGAACCCTTAGGAATTCATATCTGTAATGAATAGTGTGTATATAGGTGACAATTGTTTTTTTTTTAAAACTGTACATTTCGAATTACAATTAATCTATAATTCGTATAAGTTAGCGTTTGTCATTACAATTATTTGGAATTTTACTATTCTATTTTATTACTTTGAATGCGATGAAAAATATCAGCCTGTTTAATAAAAATCAATTATGCTCGCAAATTCCAATACAAATGAAATTTTTATTTGTTTAAAAATTCATGTTGCATTATATTTATTAACAATTAAATTAATATTATGCAATTAGTTATTCGAACTATTATTTCAGATTTTTTTGCGTACTTTTTTTTTAACTCGAAAGAATGGAAAAAATGAAAAAGTAGGTATTGACATGCTGACGATGTCCGTCCGTCTGTCCATCTTCGCCCATACCCCTATTCTAAAATCGGTTCTACCGGATCTTAAAAATTATTATTTTTTGTTAGAAAAGTATGACCTCTTAGAATCCATCTTACATACTTTTTGTCCGTCTGTCTGTACTAATGTAATCATTCTGTCTGAAATAATCACATGTATCGCTTATATAACTTCAGATTAAATCATGCAGAAATGAAAAGTTATGATGAATGGGTGGTTACCCAATATTTGACCTTTCTTAAATAATCTAAACAACTAAAATCTCCATCATCCCAACTCTAACATGATTGATAAAAAGTTATTGTCATACATCAAACATATCCATGCGTGACTTACTGAAAGTTGAGCTGAATAACATGGAAAGAAATTGTTATAGTTGGTTTGGAAGAGGTATAACTCAAATTTTTGTAATGCTATGTCCACACTACGACAATAAAAATGATAAGAAATTGCGCGCGCATGGAAATACCTATACAAATTGGTCAAGCATGCGCGCGCACTTACCTCGAATGGACCAAATTGCATATACATTTCCATGCGCTCGCTAGATTAGTAGCGCTAGATTTATAGTTTAAACAGTATAGTAAAGATATAAAGATTATAGTAAAGATAAAAAGATTTTACTTTTTTTTAAGATATAAAGTAACAGTTATAGTAAAGATATAAAGATTTATAGTTAGTTCAAGAGAGAAAGATTCTAACTCGTCTTGGCTCTTATAAAAACTACCAATACCCGTTAAAACTGACCATCATGCTTTGTTGGTTTAAAACATGTAAAAACAAGGTAGAAACCCCTCGCTATATCGCGCATCGTTATAACGCGCATTCGGATATATCGCGCCTCGTATCATGTCTATCAATTTTTTCAAAATAATTAGTATAATATTTATCAAGTCGCTCTTTTTTCGCGCATTCGGTTATATCGCGGTTTTTTTGCTTGTCTCCCGGTAAGCACGATATAACGAGGGGTTGCTGTATTCTATTCATTTAGAAGAAATTGGAATGTTCATATTAATTTACAATTAATTCTTTCTTTTCGTTTAACATTTGATTTATTCCTACTGAATAAATTTGTTTTGATTGTCTATGCAATTAATAGTAAAATCAACATTTTTCTTAAGGGGGGATCATAGTTAACAAAAACCAAAAAATCGAATTTTTGAAACCAGTATTTTCTGATAGATGGAAGCCCAATCTATCGAATAAGACCAATTTTGTATCGATAGGTTAATTATTTCTTACAAAAAATTAAAATTATAAAAATAAACAAATGTGCCACGCCTCCTTAGAATTACTAATTGTATGCTTGTATTATTTATGTATTACACTATAAAATCTGAATTTTTTGCGTTAATATTTGAAAACTATTCACTGGCTCAATGTAAAAAAAAATTCCTGACGATTTACGTGAAATTCGGTTAACAAGAAATGTTTCGGTGGTTATTTCGAGTTCGTGTTAACGGGATCGACTGCATTTGTTTTTCGCGTTTTTCTCAAAACTATAATTTTCAACACTTAGGTACACTTTTCTCCAAATCTATTGAATATTTTTTAATATTTTTTTTTTGTGTGTTATAAAACCATTTTAGATCTATTTAAGTCACCTAATTTAGTCTTACAAATTAAAAAAAATATTTCATTATTTTACACTTTTCATCGTTGAAAATCAGAATTTTTATGAATGTAGAATATAATGTTTTTAAAATAGAATTTAAAAATTATTTTAGGCAAAAAAAAATAGGTGACTTGATTAGATCTAAAATGGTTTTATAACACACAAAAGAAATTATTAAGAAATATTTAATAGATTTGGAGAAAAGTGTACCGAAAAAATACTTGTATTTTTGAAAATTCGCAATTGTATGTTTCAAAAGATGTCTTTTTTCAAAAATTATAATTTTTAAAAATAAGATTCTTTGGTGTAAATATAATAATAAAAATACAATTTATAATTTGGTACAATTTTTTTTATTGTAACATAATTTTAAAATGATTTAGAGCCTTTCAAAATCAATACTAAGAATTGGTCATTTTTGCTGTCGCTAACTATGATCCCCCCTTAATAAATGAGTTTAAATTCTTGCCATTTTTTAAAATGTTCTTAGCCCAATCAACTATTTGAGTTTTCGAATGTAATCTTCAATATTAGATTTGTTGTTTTTTAAAATAAGTTTTTTTGGTATTTATTGTGCTATGAAAATCTGAATCACATGACTAATTTTCTCTACCTACCTATGAAGCATTATCACAATATTATTTAGTTATTAAAACAAACTTAACTTTTACCATTACACATCTATCACTGTCAATCGGGTCAATTTTTGCCTCTTAATTTGTCTTAAAATTCTTTGCTCCTTTATAACGCTTCACTAAACACACTGATTTAATTTTTTTTATTGTCTTATAAAATTTTTTAAAAAACTGACTTTACTTTTAAGTAAAGTATAGAAAGACTGCCCTTAACCCTTTCAGTCCCAAAAATTTACTACACTACAGAAACATATGATATTCACAAAATAAGCTTATTTTAGGTCAAATATACGAGTTCCATAAAAAAAAAATCATTTTAATTTTTTATATGGTACTTGAAATAATGCCAAAATTTTTTAACTGTGGAAAACAACAAAATAAAAAAAAAATATGTATTACCTAAAAACACTTCGAGTTATATATTTTAAGGTATCTGACCATATTATTAAAAAAAATTTAGAAATTATTTTAACCGAAATAGTTTAAATTGTGTTTTAAATATGTGGAACTGAAGTGAACTTATCAAAAATCGGGTGAAACGCTCGTTGGCTATTTTCTAAATAAAAAAAAAATAGTAGTTCTGACTTCTATTGAGATTATTGTAAAATATTATCAAAAAGAACAAAGTGTGAAGAATCGAATGATGTGTGTTTGGATGTCATAATGGGACATAAAAATTTTGAAAAAAATATTGAAAGTGATGATACCAAATGGCATCACTGGGACTGAAAGGGTTAAGAAAGTCAGTACTGAGAGGCAGTGTTAGAATTTTTATTTCAGTTAGTAGTCCATCCTTTTTAGCAGTGTAATGAAGTCCCACTGCATTTTTATATTATTGCTTTCCTAACGTTACTAGTTCGTTATGAATGACTGACTCTTTAATTTACTCTTTTTACATTACTTCAGAAATATTAAAGACATCTTTATTTAACATTTATAAAAAAAATTGGATAGATCGGGCGTACCCGCTACAACTGTATTAGTTAGTTCCAATAGGGTTCTATTGCTTGGTGTCAGACTTTAGTACAGAGTCATATTGTAATCGTTTCAGACCAACTATAAAGGGATGTTGTCATTTGTAATTGGAATCCAGAAGGCTTTGGCAGAAAGAATTTCCTCGCTTCACTGAATCATGTATGACGTCTGATTAGGGGCTATATTTCAATAAATCGGTACTCTTTTAATCGGGTCAGAAACTCTTGTTTTTGGTTTGAAACAGACGCAATAAATGATAATTGATTGTGACACAAATCAAAAAATGATTGTGAGTACATTGCAGCTAGATACAAAAGAGGGGCATTAATCCTTTCAGTCCCAAACACTTACTACACTACAGAAACATCTGATATTCACAAAATAAGCTTATTTTAGGTCAAAAATAAGAGTTCCATAAGAAAAAAAAATCAGTTTAATATTTTTATATGGTTTTTGAAATAATGCCAAAATTTTGTAACTGTGGAAAGCAACAAAATAAAAATACATGTATTACCTAAACACACTTCGAGTTATATATTTAAAGGTATCTGACCATATTATTTAAAAAAAATTAGTAATTATTTTAACCGAAATAGTTTAAATTGTGTTTTAAATATGTGGAACTGAAGTGAACTTTTCAAAAATCAGGTGAAACGCTTGTTAGCTATTTTCTAAATAAAAAAAATAGTAGTTCTGACTTCTATTGAGATTAATGTAAAATATTGTCTAATAGAACAAAGTATGAAGAATCGAATGATGTGTGTTTGGATGTCGTAAAGGCACATAAACATTAAAAAAAAATATTGAAAGTGATGATGCCACATGGCATCACTGGAACTGAAAGAGCTAATCGCGGAAAAAATATTTATGTATAATACATTTTTGGTTGTTAGGACTCATTATACATAAAAAAAAGAAAAATCTGTTAATTTATAAGTTCAAAAATGAGAGCGTCCTTTCTTAAACACACCCCTTAACCCTTTATGCTCTGAATTAAGATTTAATTTATTAATTGATTTTGCCTAGGTTCAAACTATCTTTGAAGTTAAGAATAAGTTTAAAAAATTAACTATAAGATAATAAAATTATTAATAATAAGTTAAAGGTATCACAGTTAAAATAATAGTTGGTATATAAAATGCACTTCATTATGAATTTATTTTTGTTTTCCCCCCTTTCTATTTATAACAATTAAATTGCACTGACCAACAATTTGTTGAATGATTTTGTTTTACCATTTTAATGTTTAAAGTTGTGAAACTGAATACTGCATAAATAAAACCCTCACCATCTATTTCCCCTTAAACGAACAAGGAAAAGTAAAGTAACGGTTTTTTTTTATGGGACTTATAATTACATTTAGGGCATAGCGATTTGGCACAGGTAACTAAAGTTAAATTCTTCTGAAGAATTTACTTTACCTTTAGACTTTAATGTTCGAAAACTGTACGATTTAATCAAAAAGTTCCACCTTGCTCCCATTATCTCCTAATGAACAATGAAAAGTAAAACAGAAGCCTTATGAGTGATACTCATGAGTACCGCCAATAGATACAGGGTTCAAATAATAAAACCACATAATTTAGTTACATTTCTATCACCCCAAACATTCCATTTGGGCTGTCAGGCGCCCTGTGGTCAGTGCCTTTATCTACGGTCCCGCGATCGAGTCCTGGTCGCTGAAATCTCACCGAGTATATGCGGAGTACGTGCTCGTTAAATCTGTTGGGTCCGAATGTCCTGTGGGCGGTCATTGCGCAGTTTCCCACGAGTACACTCTTAAAACAAAAACTCCTAATTTAACTCAGTCTGAGTGGATTTCACTCCTCCAGACTGGAAAATGCACTGCTCCTTATGGAGTGGATCTTTTGTGTGTTAAACCTCCGACAGGATCACTCCAAACGAGTGATTTTAACTCAGTCTGAGTAAATATGCATGCCTTTACGGTGTCGAAAATGCACTTCTCCAACTGGAGTGGATTTCACTCTTTTGTTTTAAGAGTGTAAGCGGCTGTCTGAGCAAGCACACAAGTCTGAAAATATATGTATATCAACCAGCCAACCAACATTCCATTTCTTCCAAACAGTCAGTATTGATCCTACACCAAAACTACTTATCACCAGGGCCTGACTAGGGTATTAGCATTAATTTTTAGCCAATTAGTGTAATAAGCAATGCCGCGGTGGCAAACAAGGCTCTCCCTATAAATATTCAGACATTTAATTCGATATTCAGATAGTTAATTCTCTTCATATGTAATTTAAGTTTAGTAAATGGAGTTCATTAGTTATCTTGGACGCTTATTGTTGGTTCAATATTTTGGAGAAGCTGCTTAATTTAAAGTTTTTCTTATTTTCGCTTTATTCATAAATCAATATGCTAAACGAATTCACACTCTCCGAAGTATAACTAAAGTATTGGGTCTGCTCGGTTTATTTGCGACGTTTGGCGGTCGTTATTTCAATTGGAAGTCGAATTTGGAAGAATTATCGTCGCACTAGAACTACACGAGGGCTATCGGCGGCGGGCGTCGTATTTTAGAACCACAGTCATGTGACGAGGCGACATCTGAAGGATATTTTTATCGTGCTCTCCCTTATATGTAGTATTAAAGCTCCTAAAGGAGGCTAGAAATAGGCAGCCGGAATCGATTACATTACCCATTATATGTAGTATTATTCGTAGGACATTTTTGGCTGCACGGGCCGTTTATTGGTCAGCAGTTGTTTTGGCGATGCACCGACCACAAACCTTTCGCATGCTAGACGAGCGCCTAACCGACTGGGCTCCCTAGCCTCTAGATGCACTCTCAAAAATGAATGCTAAAAAAAACTACGAAATTTTCCTTAATTTTGACGATTCCGTTACTGGCAAATGCTCCGAGTTTTCGTTTCCTCAAAGTGAGGAAATTTGAATCGTCATTTTTATGAGGATTTGAATGTCGTCTAATATAAAGAAATATTTCATCATTTTTGAGCATGTGAGTACAACAATGAGATTCTGATTCCTCAAAATCAAGATATGGAATCGTCAAATCACGATCGTAAAAGTGAGGATTCGCGTTTACTCAAAAGTCGCGCTATAGTTTGACGAAACACCTCAAAATTAACGAAATGGGGCTTGGGGATTCATGAATCGTCAAAAATGAAAGTGTTATTTTTGAGAGTGTGTACTTTGGAAAATATGAGTTTAGTAACTAGACCCTTTAAAGTTAAATTAACTAATCACAGACTGTTAATTAACTTTTCTGCTTCAGCTTACATAAATAAACAAATTTATGACGAAGTCCATAGTTCTAAGTAATTTATGCTGGTCAAATTAGGTCTCATTAAAATGAAACTTAAAATTTAGAATAAGATTAACCTTTCTTTCGTTAAGTAAGGTATTAATGCAATTCTGAAATGGATCTTTAGTGGGTCAAAAAATTCTGAAGTATAAATATAAAGTTTAGTTCTATGTATTTTTTCTAATACAAGTAATTATCTCAATAATCGCGTCTAAAACTTGTTCAAGTTACAATTTGGAAACAGTGAAGTGAAAACGCAATTTCGGAGAAATATCGTTACTTACAACTTAAGACTTTTTGAGTTTAAATAACAAAAATATTCTCAATTTCGAGACATATCGATTGGTGTAACGATTTTCTTGAAAATCCGAGTTAGCTTTTCCACGCAAGTTGGGATATAATTCCCAGACAATAAACACTTGACGAAACAACGCAGAAAAAAAAACTGCATTCATATATATATTTTTTAAATCCTTGTAAGCCCTATCTTAAAAGTATTTTCGACACGAAAGTAAAATACCCCATTCAGAAGTATTATTCATTAATCTCTAAACAAACTTTACTCTTCAGATTGTTCATTTAGTTGAGTTAGTCGTGGCTTAGCCGTATATTTTTATAATACATTTAAAAAGAAACATCTGGTTTGGAAGTAGTAGATTACAAATTTTATCAACTTTTAACTCCTTATCTTCTATTTTCCCTAAGTCCGAGATTCATCTTATGCAACTTAATTTTTTTTTTGCTATCAGAGTAATTTTTACCGAAATCTTAACAAAGCTTCTGATTAAAAAAAAATACATTAAAATAACACTTTCTCTTTCTTTATCTATATTACATATATTTTTAAATATTCTTTGTCAATTAACTTTTTTTTACCCTTACTACTTCTTTTAATTTTTTTTCTTAGAACTCAAGATTATTCGATTAATAATAAGAATCTTAGAAGAAGTAAAATTCTGAACTTGAGAACAAAATTAAACTGAGAATAAAACTTGTTTACACTTCTTGCCTACCTAAGTTGGGTAAATAGAAATATGCTATGGAAAAGATCGACCTGCGGATGTAAAGAGTTCCATAAATTATTTGTCAATCCATAAAGAAAACATGTTTAAAACATTAATTTCGTTTCAGGTCTAACATATTTGAATATTATTTGAGAAAATTTGGCAATTTTATCAAAATGAAAAGTGTATTTTGGTTAAATAGTATTCAGATAATTTTGTATGTAAATATTACCTTGCAATAGTTTCCAACTAGCGGACCAATCGCGGTTTTCCCTCTGTCTTTTTAGTCTTTGTTTTTACCCATGATGTTAGGTTGGCACGGAGCATGGGCGTACCCACCATAGGGCAGAGGGGGGCAGCTGCCCCCTTCTAGAGAGGGGGAAGTGGGCCCCGGTCTTATGGGGGCCCCTGTAAATATTATATAAAGAAGGAGATTTAAAAAAAAAGTCGAGTCCATTTCTTCCCAGTCGGGCCCAGGGGCTCACTTTGCCAATAGAGGACCTTTTATATAATTTTTGATATAAAAAGGGGCCTACGAAGGATGTTCGAATTGAGGTCCATATCTTTGCGATTGGTCCTGAGTTGGCCTCTGGGGGCCCAATACCTTATGCATAAAGGGGCCTATATTTTTTAAATCGGGCCAGTTTGTTAGTAATTGGGCCCACTTTCCTCTGAAGCCCCCAATTTATGTATATTCTATATATAAAAGGGGTTCTATATATATAATTGGGCCCACTACCTTTCTGGGTTCCCAAATCCTATTAAGACTTTTTGCAAGTGAAGTCTTTTTTGAATTTGAGGCCCCCAACGTATCGTTTCAGTCTAAACATGGAGAACTAATGGGCCAAGAGATTTGTAATGGGCTACCGGCTTTCGTAAAATCAAAGGTTACATTTACCATACATTAAGCTAGACAACGTAATTGTTATATCAAATTGCTAGTATACCATTGTATTCCAATATACTCTTTTTAATCCGGTATGGTAAAGCAGCAGATGATAGCACCGATTATTTAAAGGGTTGATTTTGAGGGCCTCTTTACATTTTTAAAGGAAAATTCCTTAAGGGGGCCCATCCTGCTAAGAAAATAGGGGCCCCTACAATTACCTGCCCCCCTCTAAATCAGATCCTGGGTACGCCCTTGGCACGGAGTGTAGTCATATTGAGATATATCCGTTTTTCGTTTCCTGCTTCTCTGTTTAAAAGTGCCCCATATTTATGTTGCATAACTTTTGTGTTAGTTTTTGAAATCTTATAATATTTCAGAGTTTTTAAAAAATAGTGTGGATTTTATAATTACAATATTTAAAAATATATTTATAGTACTGCAAGGAAAATCCCAGATCTCGCATCGTGTTGGAAATGTTTACGCCGATTATACAAAGAATACTCAAGCACAATATGGTAAGTTATCTGTTACATTTTCAACTTAATATTATTAATCATTTGCTAAGTAATGCCCTTTAACATTCAAAGTCATTTTAATCCGAATTAAATAAAGAATTAACTAAGTTAATATATTTTGTATTTCTTGCTTCTTCCAGATTTACCAAACACCATTGTCACCATTATTTGAATATTTAAAGAAATAAAAATGTTGTATAAAAAAAGTAGTTATCATTAAAAAATAGGAAGAAATATAATAAAAATGTGTGATGTAAAAATAATTTCCCATTATTTTTGCGTTTTGTTATTAAATTCATGTTATCTGTTATTATTTCAACGGGTTTTATTCTGGTATTTTTGTTTTCCAGGACTTTGGTAAATATCCCAAAACTAGAGTTTTCGTCCAAGAGTACACACAAGCACTTAGTTATCAAAATGACGGAAGAAAAGTATTGGAAAAATTCATCAATAGGTAATTAACATTAATTCATTGGCAGTTTGTAAGCGATGAGTATTAAAGCACTCAGGCAGATAATTTGAAAATTTAACGATTGAACTGAGTAAGCATCGCTTTATATTTCCTTTCAAAAAGTTTTTTTTTTTTTGCTTATGATTTTCAGTATTGGCCGATTTAAAGAACAATAAAGCGGTATTTTTAGACAATTGAGTTAATTGGTTTTTAATAAATTTTTAAACTTTTATATGATTTTTTTGCCGAAAAATTTCATTGCATGTCTGATTAAAGCACAAATTCTAATTGAAAAATAACTCATAGCATGTATAAATGGACGTACACACGATTGTGTACTCATGGAATCAAGTAGGTGGCAATGTTAAATAGAATTTGAAGTGTGAAAACATGTGATGCCGCACATTTTGCCACTGCAGCAGAAATTAGCATTACCACACCTGGATTCCGATTACCTGGATTAGCTTTATCCGAAACATTACAGAGCAGATGCTGAACTACATTTAGGAAGAATAGATCTCGCTGCGCCTTTAACACAATTTTTGTGCATTATTATTTTGTCGCAATGCAATTTTTGCATTGCGTCTAAAAAAACTTTTGATAACTTGGGAAAATAAAAACAAAGTCTGGGTATTTTTCCAAATTGTTGCATCTTTCTTAGTGTCTTTCTGAGAGTAAGAACGGCGAATAGTACCTTAACCCTCTAATGCATGAACTTTTTTTTTTCATCCCAGAAAAAATATATATATCTTTAATACTCATACATTATTCGAAAAATACTGAAAAAAATTTAACTGCATTAGAATTTAAATAATTTCAATTAAAATTTTTTTTTCCTATGACATAAACCAACTACAAAATTCCAATTTTGATAAGAATGACTAGAAAACTACTAAATATATTTCAAAATAAGCTTCTTTAACTATAATTAATTTTTCAAAACCATTTATTTGTATTTAGCACTAGTATTATTATACTTTAAATACTGCCAAAAACGTAATTTCGCAACAAGTTACTAACCTCACACTTTAATTTTGAATACACTTTTACTACTGTCATCTATGAGATGAGGATTATTAGTAACTAAAACTCCAAAATGGAATTTTGTATCGGTTTTTTTAATTGAATGTGTATACTTCTGCAGCATCCACGGTGTGTCCAGTTCGTGCCCTCATCCCCGGGTACTGCCGAATCTCGTGTCCGTCTGTCTGGCCGCAGTGTACGCTCTGTATGAGGAGAAAAGAAAGTGAGTAGTAGAGACATCAACATACTTTTACTATAGTCTGATGTTGTTGGTTTTGTTTCTAATCTTTAAAGTCTCGTCGATACTCAAAATTAATAATTAAGTCTGCATTTTTTGGCCTTTAGAATTTTTGTCACAGCCTTCAATGTTTCTGTTCATATCAACCATTCCAATCAGGATTCATATTTGGTTTTAATCAAACCCTGAATTTTAGAAATACTAGTTAAATATATAATTTTCTGAATTACGTTAGTATTTTTAGCAAAAATTCGATAATTATTCTTATGGGGATAGTTGTGACTTTTCTTCCTACTGCATAGTATTAAATGAACGTAGTACTAGTAAAAAAACCTGAATTACAATGACGTACTGTGATGTAGTGCTGCCATCTACAGTTTTTTTTTAAAACTTAAAACATACGGCAGAAAAAAAGAAAAGATGAATCTATTTGAAAACTATCCTTCAAATATTGAAATATTTAGACAACTGATTTTGTCTCATTGTTATTTATGTTTTATTTTTCTATTTTTAGTTGGAGTATAGAAGACCGAAATGATGTTTCTGTTTTAAACAGCGACTGGGAAGCTAGGCTTGTTTCTTTTATTTATATACTAGAACTCATGTAAGTATGGGCATTAGTTTTGATTCATAAATACACCCTTACTTTGATAATTTGAGTTTTTTAACATTAAATTTAATATATTATATTGGTATTATTATTCAGTTGCTCTTAGAAACAATAAGCTTTCTAATTAAACTCTGTGAATTTTTATAGAATTATAAAGTTCACTTTTATTTAATTTTATCTATTCAAAATTTGAATAAAAGAAAAATAATAAAATAAATAAAAAATCAGAAAAATGTAAATATAATTAAATTTACTATTAAAATTAAACTGAATTAAAAAAAAAACATTTCTTGTTTTTCCTGGGTTTGATTATATTATAGGGCAAAACTTTTTCGATTTAACATTTTTATCAAATTAAACATGTGATGACCATACCGATATATTCTCAATGTTTTACAGTATTGCATATTTATTAAAGCTATTTTTTTATGCAGATCTGTTTACGAGGATTGGTTACCCGGACTATCTCAACTTTTGCAACCCATCCCTTTTCCTGACGAGTAAGTCGCAACTTCCCAAAATTTCACATTTTGCTAATTATTTCTTGTATTTACCACTTCTTGTACAAACGCGACAAAGTCACCAACATAAGAAATGCCAAAAAATATTATTATTTACCTACTTATCTACGTTATTTTTTTAAAAAAACTCTTTCAGTCATAGTGATGCCATTTGGCATCACCATGTTTCTAATCATATTTTAAAAAAAAAAAATAATAGGGATGGCATCTATTGGGATTAACAAAAAGTAGTTTCTAATAGAAATAGTTTGAAGAATCGAATGATGTGCTTGTTGATATCATAAATGGCTATAGACGATCAGAAATTTTTTTCTATAATGATAATGCCAAATTGTCATTGAGACTTGAAAGGGTTAAAAAAGTATTTTGTTTTTAGTTCTTTTTTTAATTATAGTATTAGTGTGGTTTAATTATACTACTTAGAGTTTAGATCTTTTTTTAATTCGAAAAATATTTCATTTTAATTGAAAACAAATGAATAAATTAGTTTGCTAAAACTACAAAATTCAATATTTCAAACAAAAATCCGAATTTACTTCAGCAAAATGTTTATATTCCCTTAGTGAATGTTTTTTATGCTATATATTTCTGTTTTATAATATTAATTTTTATTTCATTTTTTCAGCGCTCTTTCTCACTCTCTCTTCACAAAGTAAGTCTTGTTTTATTTTGTTCTATACTGATAATGCGTTTCTAAAAATTTTCCACACTACAACTCTTGTTGGAAGGTTGAATTTTTCTTACTACGATGAAAGATATTTTTGAATAAGATAAACGCAATATTTGGAGTCTTTGCCGGTAGTTTAATTACTTCTTTTGTTATCGTCAGCTCAAACATTAAAAAAAATACAAATAAAAATCATGAGTTCTTAACTAAGAATGTTTTATTTCCGAATTATAGTGTTTTTTTTATCTAGTGCGCGGAGCACATTCCATGAACATATGCATGCAAGTATCAATGTAAAATTGTAGCAACCCAAAGATTTCTTCAATCAAACAAATTCGTCGACATTAGCCATTTTTTTTACCGCTTAAAACCTCAAACCCCACTTAATTTATGTGATCCTCAGCTAATGTTAGACGCTAATTTTTTGAAAACTACTTAATTTTTTTTTAAAATGCATAATTGTTTGAAAAATATGTTTATATAAAGAATATAAGCGTAAGATTTGTTTCGAGAGTGAAGAGGTTAAATCCATTCGTCCTTTCTTACATTCTCCTATGCAGCCTGAATGCTTGCCTGCATTTATCAGTTTTACCGAAAAAAATCCAGACCTTTACATTTTCCCCAGCCTCCTCTTTTATTCCAAAAAATTTTATTTACTCTTGCCATCATCTCATGTGTCATATTATTTGTACCGCTTCTTCTATGATTTGGAGTGTATGCATGTGTGTTATTTTGCTCATGCCTTGGTTGGTTGGTTGGTTGGTTGGTAGACATATATTTTCAGTCTTGTGTGCTTGGTCCACTGAACTGAACTGAAACTCTGGAAGGAGAATCCCCACTGGTGAAGCCTAGTTTTGGGTCACTTGGCGACAGCTTTAGGAAGAATATGTGCCACATTTGTCATGAAATCAGCGATCACAATTGACACTTGACTTAACAGTTTGCATTGGATGTTGTCGGCACAAGCCTAATCGTTCGCCACATATTCTCCCTAAAGCTGTCTCCAAGTGACCCACAAAAAAGGGCCTCACCAGCTTTACATGGGATTCTCCTTCCAGAGTTTCAGTTCAGTTCAGTGGCTTGGTTAGAGCAATACACCTAGATTAGAAGGCCGGCGAACTAAATGCTTGACATCATATTAGTGGACCGATTCTGTGGTTTTGACCAATGATCATTCGTGACTAGATCTTGTATTTGAATACAGATAAGATGAATCAAGATGCGACGTCATCTTAAGATACGACGTTATTGGTCAACAAATCGAAATTGGTCTACTAGTGTGACGATGTGTTGCTTAGTTCTTCGGCCTTCTAATCTAGGTGGTATTGGTTAGAGACCAACTTATAAACCTTCGTCAAGTAAAGACAGACGCAACACACACTCATGCTCGCATACGTGACAGATGCTGCCATCTATCTTCTGGGTGTATCTTTATTTGTTTAACCCTTTCAGTCCCAGTGATGCCATTTGGCATCATCACTTTCATTATTTTTTTCAAAATTTTTATGTCCCGTTATGACATCCAAACACACATCATTCGATTCTTCATACTTTGTTCATCAGACAATATTTTACATTAATCTCAATAGAAGTCAGAACTACTATTTTTTTATTTAGAAAATAGTCAACAAGCGTTTCTCCTGATTTTTGATGAGTTCACTTCAGTTCCACAGATTTAAAACTTAATTTAAACTATTTCGGTTAAAATAATTACTAAATTTTTTTTAAATAATATGGTCAGATACCATAAAATATATAACTCGAAGTGTTTTAAAGTAATATATATATTTTTATTTTGTTATTTTCCACGGTTAAAGAATTTTGGCATTGTTTCAAAAACCATATGAAAAATCTGAGTGAATTTTTCTTTCTTAAGGAATTCGTATATTTGACCTAAAATAAGCTTATTTTGTGAATATCAGATGTTTCTGTAGCGTAGTAAATTTTTGGGACTGAAAGGGTTAATGAAAAAATATTTTTCTCTTCTGCTCAGGAGCTTGAAGCCGGTGCTGGAGCGGATCGCCGCCGACCCGAGGTGCGAGGTGCACCTCATGGTGCTCGGGATCCGGGACGAGAAGGAGGGCTGGCTCCACCTCTACTGCCCGGGAGGGGTGGCCTGCGAGGACGACGGGGACCTGTGGAGCCACATGGTGAGAGATGCCACGGTCTCTACTCAGCTTATGATACTAGTACAGTGGTTCCCAACCCTTTCTGAACCATCGCCCCTCATTTTAGGATGACTGACCCCATCGCCCCTTTTAATTGTCATGTTATGTCTAATTATACACTCTTAAAACAAAAGAGTGAAATCCACTCCAGTTGGAGAAGTGCATTTTCGACACCCTAAAGGCATGCATATTTTCTCAGACTGAGTTAAAATCACTCGTTTGGAGTGATCCTGTCGGAGGTTTAACACACAAATGATCCGCTCCAAAAGGAGAAGTGCATTTTCCAGTCTGGAGGAGTGAAATCCACTCAGACTGAGGTAAATTGGGAGTGTTTGTTTTAAGAGTGTAGTAATTTGAGCTAAAATGTAACTAATAATGCCGTTTTATTATTTTAAACACTTACTACACCATATATAAAAACAACCAAAGCAGCTTCATATGGTCACTGTTAAATTTAAAAAAATAAAATTTATATTTTCAACAGATTGTTTAGGGAACAAAAGTAAAATAACTAAGATCTTTAAACTGAATTTTCATAGATTTAGTAAATTCTGGATAGTTTAAGAGAGTTGATAGTAAAAATTGATTGGTTGGGTTTTGATTGGTTGGTGGTTAGAGAATGTTTCTACTGTACAGTAATATTTTAAATTTCTCCCTTTGAATACTCATCGCCCCCAGATCGCCCCCCAACTATTTATTGCCCCCTTGATAGCATAAATCGCCCACTTGAGGGCGATCGCCCTAGGTTGGTTGGGAACCATTGTACTAGTACTTCTTCGATCAACTTACATGGAGAGTACAGGGGAAGAAGCGCTTGATTTGTAAGGAGTCTTCCCGTGATTGTGTGTGCTTGGCGGACATTGGCGACGGAAAACAGGTTTCTCTCTTTCTTCTTCGCTTGGTCCAAGCGTCGGGATCGTGCATAGCGCGAATCTCGGTAGGTAGAAACT